>JAHWXV010392596.1:0-11367 GCA_024586415.1 Phrixothrix hirtus | reverse complement strand
AAACATCTGAATGTAAGAAACATAGATGCTGTATAAGGAATGCTGGATATGGATCATCATATGACATGCAGTGAGTTTAAGAGATCCTATACATCGACAAGAAGTAAATATATACAATAGTCGATGAACATTTAAATGTTAGGGAGCTTTGTACTCGGTCAACTATATTCAGTTTGAGTGGTGCTCAAAGAGGGTCTTATGATTTGATGCACGGAAATGGTTCAAAAATTTAAGATATGGTCGTCAAATCCGGTCTACAATATTGTTATATGTAACTAACCTTAAATCCATCCATATGAACATGGAACTAGACGCCAATCAGTTATATGAGTATTTTACGATGAACCAATATGAACAAATATTGTTTTTTCACGAAATATTTTTGGTTTCACTGATCATGTTAATATTGTTACTTTAGAAAATCGAAATACTAGTAATGCGGAATTGTAAGCAGCAATTTGTTGTTTATATAGACAAGATTTAACACCAAAAGGCTTTTTTTCTCAAAAAAAAACAAAATCCATGTTCTACCCAGCCAGAAGAGGCTTGGTAGTATCTTCCTTGAGTGAAAAAATGCCTTTAAAATTAAATCTTAGTCTGCAACTACTATCATACAAGCTGGATGCTAACGTTTTTAAATTTTTATGAGCCCGACGCACTATTTTACTTATAAAGAACTATTGCTACTCAAATATATAATAGCTATTAACAGAAATGCGACACAATACATTTATGACTTAATAGCAAAATAGAAGTTTCCAATTACTGTAGCTAGCAACATTACAGTAATTTAAACAGAACTGGTAATTATTATTTTTTTTTGTTTCAGGTGAGTAACTTTCAACCTACTTTTTCTACTAAACGTATGGTAAGTAGCATTCCAGTTGTGAGTAAAGCTATTCTGGTGTAGCAAAATGAGAATATTAATAATTTATGAACGAATCTAATTAAGGCAGGGCTTTGAAGTTAATATTGCAAGGAAAGAAAAATTAGTATGTGTACTTTAAACATTGCGGCGAATTGCCTACCACCTCTCAATAGAGACTTAAAGCAATTAAAGCGCAGTTTAATCAAACTATTATTATTATTAAGTTTATAAATGGTATAATTATTAAAAAACAGTCGTCTGCCTACACATTTTAACTTCAAAATTAATAATTTAATTGTTTGTGCAAGTGGTTAACAATACTATGATTGTATGTTGTTTTTTATTAATTATTAACCAAGAAACCCACTACAAGCTAGGATGGATTCAATATATATTTATAAATGGTATGTTACTTAATACACCATACTTCTTTTCAAGAGACAGTCAACGTAAACAACAATCCGTATATTATGGACAAGTTACCGTATTGAGGGTGATTGTCGATTAATTAAATTTTATATTCTATTATCCTTTTTGTTTATTCAGTTAAATATTAGGCATTCCAATAAAAATTGTATGTCTGTACACGTCCTACATAAATTTATTATCTCTTGAACATGAACAAAATAAAGTGTAGGTACGTAACAACTGAAGCCACATTTAATTAGAATACCTTAACTACAAAAGATCATTACGCCATTTCAATAATAAAAATTAAGCTTACAGAAAGTTAAATGCAACCTGAGCAACTTATTTCAACAGTTAGGAAATCGTGAGTTGTTAAAGGCGTCGGAAACAACGTTAGATTACATTTAAACACTGTCAAAGGACTATCACGTCGGTTGTATATCAATTAAAACTGAGAGGCACCACCGCTTTTAGATACAGCGGAATGCACATTTTTATAGCTTGAGAGTTTTAGCTGTGGTTATAAAACTCATCAAGCAGATTCATCATCCGTAGATCCTGGATATTTTATAAACTCCTATTTTATCGCTAGTTGTTGTACAGAAGAATGTTAATTAATAACAAAAAGGAGATAACTATGTTTACACAGGTTTTCGTCTTAGTGAAAGATATATTTAAACTACAAATCCATGCACTATCTGGAAGAGTTTGCTCTACAGTTGTTGAAAACCTCCAACAAGAGCGTAATATTACATATGTATTTTTAATATATACTACTAAAAAACTATCAGAAAACTTCACGGCATATTCGTAGATAATTATAACAAAATCATTTATCTCTAAATTTATTAGTATATTGATCTTCTATACCCAATAATCGACTACATATGCTAAGGTAAACACAAATTTTAAAACATTTGTTGCTATTCAGTATCATCTATGGCCGTCAACTTTAACCACCAGAACACTGTTAATGCGGCGTAAGATACATGCAAATAATTTTTGAATAAACTCCGGAAACATTTTGCTCAATTATTCTTGTAGTATCTTAAATATTTTTTTAGTATCTATATAATCCCACAAGTCCTCAATAATATTTAAACCTGGGTTACGTGACGGCCTCGGCAGGATTGATAGAGTTACCCCATTCTTAATTCATTTAAATAATTCTTTACACAACGCACAATATGTTTCGGATCGGTGTCGTATAAAAAGACAAACTGTTTTCAAATTAAATGTAGTTTATCTCTATTTTATATCAAATCCAAAATTTCATATGAAGTAAGTCCAAAATAATATAAACATACTACGATACTTGGTTGTAGACTAATACAAGTTGAATGGAACGCCTCGCCTCCTTCTGTTTTTAAACAATTCAAATTTTGGTTCGTCTGAGGAGAGTACTTTATTCAATTGTTCTTCACTTCTATGTTGGTAGTCTTCAGCAAAATAAAGTTTTTTAAGTTTATTCCCTTTACAAAACAACGGCTTACGTAGAGCTACAGCTGAAGAGTCTATTGCGGTACCAGTTGGCTTTTCTATTTCTTGAGTGAGCTAATACGAGGTTTTTGGTTATCTCGTAAACGTCGCATTCGGAAATAGTTCTTATCTTCCTTTAGTAACCTGTATTATACAGTATTGTTTTTGAACCTTTGGTAAGATTAGCAATGTTATTTACAATGAAGCTGCTTTTTGATAAAAAGTGCAATTTGTTGCAAAAAATGTTTCAAAAATCGCTGTATTTTGCATGTTTTGCAGCCTGTAGCAGAACATAAAGATTTTGACAGCTAAGGTGTTGAAACGCAGTTAACTAATTCAGAAGTAAAGAACGGTAAAGCATCATACCGTGGCTTCCAGATAAAGCTGTAGTTATCTAAAAAACATTTAGGTGACAACGTTGTCAAGACAAAGGGAATGTTGCAAACATTACATTTATTTCTATAATGAGAAAAAAGTCAAAGATAAAAAGCAAAATAATTATGATTTAAAGACAATACGAAATATTAAACGCTTCTTTAGTAATAAAATGGAGGTTTGCTGATCTACAATGTAAAACCAAAATGTTACACCATTTATTTTAATGCTAGTTTATACCTTCACTGAATACATGTGTATGTTACTAATACAACAATAATTAATATTATATTATAAAAAAATACATATATTTTAACATTATTATTAATAAAGCAAATTGCTTACCTACTATTTAATATATTATTTCCGATGATGAACTACGTTAGTTCTAAACGTAGAAATTCTAAAATAAACATCAAAATTACAATACTTAATAAAAAGTGGTAAGACTTTATAGTTTTTTATCTTTACTATCCCATTTAATAATTATATCATGGCTTAAAATACTATTAAAGCTATTATATTAAAGATGCAATTATAGAAAAAGGAATTTATAGCAGAATTTTGCTTTAACTAAACATTGTTTTATGCCATAGCTGTGAAATAATAAATTTTAAACATAGAAAGTAATAACTACCAAAAGTAACGTTTAAAATTCATGCTTATGTACGAGATTGTCTAAAAATTATAAACAATGCATGTATATGTGCAATACCAACATAATACCTTAGTTTACGAATGTTACTGAAAAGGAATTACTTTTGTCATAGCTTATTATCAAACGATGCACATTTTTTGATGCTTTCTGGAAAAACTATGCATTAGATTACCTGAAAATGAAGATGTAGCTTTAAAAAAGGTGTTCAAAATGCACTCTATCTCCACAAATGTAAAGGTTTATTCGTTGATACAGAGTTAAAAATGCAGAACATGCGATTTTCACAACTTTTTCAGTGCGTTAAAATCATATCTACCAATTTTAGCCTTACATAATAGATGATATTCGACCTCACAAATGTTGAATGACTACTTTATTGACACGCATGGAAGCATAGATGACCAAGATATACCAATTGGTAACGATAATCCCGTAACAAATGCATATTATATGTACAGTTCGCCAGTCATTTCCTTGTTCAATACAAACGATCAAGGACTGGGTTAAAAACTTTAATTGAAATGTTTTGAAAACTATGCAATTTGGACACATAGCTTATGAAAGCTTTCCATCGTACATGCCAAGCTGCATCTAATCTTAAGGTAACACGTCTCATATCCTGGGCATCCTGTAGAGCTAATACTCAAAAAAGGTGCAAAGGAGTCTATCAGCTTTAATGTTTAAACGCTGGAATAATTTAACTAGCAAATACAAAGATATTTCCATATATTCAAACTAACTTAATTTATTTAGAAATTCTTAAGAAGGGATATAGTTTATGTACTGGCAAATGATTGCGACATATAAATAGCCATAAATGAACTTGTACTTAAATAGGCATGCGATTTGAGCTTAGAGTATAGTTAAACTTAAATCAAGTACATAGAACCTCATTTCTTTGCCTCGTGGTCCATCATAATACTGACCTGCGTTTTTGCATATAACGTTTACACTTATTTTAGTTTTAACCGTATAGGGCAGTATCGTGAAGCTTATTACACTACATATTACATAATGTATAGTGCATCACTATAGCGTATAAGAAACAAAATTGCTAGTGTTATCATGCATCTTTTGTTTATGTTGCGATATAAAATAAGTATATGATATAATAACGGGATCGCCTGAAGTAGTCAATTAAAATATGTGTATTTACAACTAACATTAAAATTACCCAACTCCTTACATATTATACATAAACGTATTTATGCTTTAATTGTCCTAGATTTACATGCACCTTTGTCTTAGAATGACGATGTATACATGCTGTTCCTCTCTTCTTCACCCCTCACCATACCCTTTTAATTTATTATGATGAAGCAGGGATATACATTGCCATTACGAACCATGATCGTTAGCTATTTAGCTTACGCTTGATAATTTCTGCGACAAAAAATCTGATACTACAGTTTTAGTAAAATTAATATGAAATTAAGAGAGAGAATGACTGATAGCAATGCATATGAGTTATTTAAAACGAATTATTATAAAGAAGTCACATTAGTAAATAAAAACGCCTGGGACGATTCCTTATTTGTAAACTTTAATATAAATAGTATAGAAGGCAAGAATAATAATATGAGGGATGTAACTATTGCAACTGATTGGTGAAACGAAGACCTGAATAATCAATATGTTAATACTGCTGTTGCAACTACTAGTGCTAGCGATTATCATTTCTATTATGATCAAATAAACAAGCAGTTATTATACGCGCAAGAAGGTGCGTTGATTGAAGAGTTATTCAATTGTATTAGACATTTATTTCGTGATTACTAATATAATAATATTGAACGCAGGTATATGGTAATAGGACTATGTATTAATTACGGTTTACATTCCATAAATCGATTGGGCTACATAAACTATGATGCTAAATATCCACAACAACAACAGCAAGGCACCGTTTTACTAACCAAGAATAATTGGTATTCTAGGTTGATGCTTGAAAAAATAATTAAAGCTAAAATAAACAAAACTGAAATACCCATAAGAGAATGCTCTACAGATTGCATGTTTTCTATAATGATATTGGAATCTATAATGTTCATTGTAAGTGCTACAGGGATCGTGATGGAATAAAAGATAGAGGACGCTAGTGTAGTTACCCTTAAATTTACTCAAAGCGAAATTAATGAGTTATTTTCTCTAAATGATGTGCTCAGTTATGAACTCAAATTGTTAAGTAAATTGGAAATGCTATCTTACATAAGAAGAATTGTAGGGTTATTTATAGCTTTAAATCGATCCGAGGTTACGCAAACTTTCTCGTTGTTGACATTACCTCCTAAATGTTGTAGCGAAGCAACTGCTGCTGTAATTAAAAGTAATAAAAATTAAGAGACTAAATTTGTATCATATATACATAATGTAGTAGTTTATGAAAGAGCACGTCAGTATAATGCGATACTCTTAAATATGTTAAATTTGTATGAAAACCATCTTATAGATTTATTTAGAGATAACTTAAATGTCAAATATTTTTAAGAGCAAAGTTCTTATATTGTACATATGTAAAGAAGTTTAGTAGTGTAAGATAAAATCTCTATTTCTTAAAAATACAACTAAAATGTATATTCTTCTTATGTATGCTTATAATTATGTTAGCATAGAAAAATAATAAACACGTAATGACTTTTCAATTGGAACTTCAGCATCATAGTTGTAAATGTATTTAACGATCATGGCGTTATTAAGTAAAAATAGATTCATTAGAGTGAAATATTCGCAGAAGGCTTCTTCACAACGAGAGAGAAGGAAGTTCGACTGTTAGTGTTCTTAAGATCAATTCGTAAAAGAGAAAGAGAGGAGGTGATGTTGTAAACGATCCACTTAATAACTTGCCTATTGAATTACATCTACCTGCTTATAATTTCTGCGATCCGGATAATAAATTAGAGAAAAGTCTTAAATGACAAGATAAAGGAGTAAATGAGTTAGATGAGGCATGCAGATTGCATGACATGATATATAGGGATAACAATAACTTAGCCTAGTCACCATCAGATGGATAAAGTATTACAACAAAAGGTATCATAGGTGACGATTATGTACCATTTTCTTCGGTCAATTTAGTTCAATCATTTTATTTCAGTTATTTTATTTCAATCATTTATAGCGCAACCCAGCGCAACCCTTGCGAAAGGCATTTATTCACCATTCTGCTTCAATCATTTATTCGTACAACCCTCAAATGGAGGATTATCTACGATATCCATCTCTGGCAAATTTCCATTTTTCTGACAGTCTTCACCTACAATTAAAAATTAAAAAATAGTAAGCTTCTTCAAATTTGAACATTTATAATTTAGTTTAATATTCTTATCAGCAGGATAAAGATATGGATATTCATAATGTAAATATCGCACATTCCAATCTTGCACCGCAGGTATTGTGAAATATTTACTTAAAATTTTCAGTTAAAACAACTAATACCTAATTTCTAATATGTCTAATAGGATCTATAGTTCAAAATGCGTTATCTCATTCGCTTTTAATCAAGTAAACTTTTGAATGAGTTTATCAAAAGTGCTTTGCAACCTTCAATTTATATTAGATAGATACACTTAATTTGACCTTATAGTTATTACTTAAATTTAGTGAAGTATAATAAAAAAGTGACAATATGTTGCAGCATGATGTTACGTGAGACAGTCGTTAATTATGAAACGATGTATAAAATCTAACAAATCTGATAACCTTTAACACTTGACACTTGTTATATCTAATATATAATATTACGTTTTATCTAATGGTTATTACATAATACTTTAGGAAAATGATGTAGTTAAAGAAGTAAATATGCTAACAAGATTACCTTGATAAGATATGATACATGTTGCAGTATGATGTAGCATGATATCGCGACTGACAACCGTTAATTAAAGAAAATATAAATAGGCACTAACTATTTTATTTAATACATTTCCTATAGTTTTCCAAACATTCACTTTAGTTTTGCCATTACAATAGTTAGCATAATCTACATCATAAATAATTGATTATCTAGACATAAAATCGATTAATCTCTTCGCTTCAGAGTATGAAAAACTCATTACAGCTAAAAACGAATAAGCTATAATTACGCATTCAGGGACAGTACCGCTTCAGTTTATTTAAAATGAAATTATTTTAATGCACAATCAAAGAAAATCGCGTGACAAGCCTAGCAGTTTATATTAAAAGATTCAATATAATGAGAAATTTACGATTGACATCTGCTTATTTACCCATTGAAAAGCAGTCGCTGTAGATATATTTCATTTACAAGTATTAATTTATATAATACATCTAACAAGCATGGTGGTTGAATGCTCCACAATATATTTCTATTTTATTCTATAAATTTATTCATACCCGATAGATCCAATTTTGTTTAAACTTAATATTTTCCTAGATCAGATGTAATGAAGCGGAGGTAATACAAATACAGTAATTGTGAACAGATATACATTTAAGTTCATATTTAGGGCACATATCACGCATACTTAAATTTCTATACATGATCAGGATAAAGTATCCCAGCTCACATATCAAATCTGTCTTATACGACTATTTATCGCATAAACGCTGTTTAAGAAATAAATTATTCTTATGTGCGAACAAATAAACAATCATAACACCTGATAATATATTAAATAGTATCTAATAGACCTGACACCTATCATAATCTAATAGAGATAAAATATAACCCGACAGCAAGCATCTGATAGTATATCAAATAGCATATAATAGACATGACACATAATCGCAATCTTACAAAGGTAATATATGTATAATAAAGATAAAATATAATCCTGACAGCTTATACTTGAAACGTTCACTTCTGTATGACCTAACCAATGATACGGACAGATCTGACCGAAGCAAATCAATATCCGATTTGTAAACGGCTGAAAAATACATTACTACATTAGCTTTAAATCAGATAAACTTTTGAAAGAGCTTTATCAAGAACACCTTTTCACCTTAAATTTATTAGATAGATATACCTAATTTCCTCGTCTAGTTATGAATTAAATTTAGTGAGGTGTGCTACATGTGATAGCATGATGCAGCATGATGTCGTGAGAGACAACCGTTAATCATGAAACGGAGACTTTATTCCATCTCCGCTTAATAGCTGACAAATTTTACTATATGTAACACCTAACATTCGATAAATCTCACATATCTAATACTTAGTGTATATTTTAAGTTTATTATATTATGATAGATGTCAGGTCTATTAGGTGCTATTTAGTATACCACCAGGTGTTAGGTGTCACGTGTCAGGTTATATTATATCTTTATGAGATTATGATAAGTGTCAGATCTATCAGATGCTATTTAATAAGTCATCAGGTATTACGTGTCAGGTGTCAGGTAATATTTTATCTTTATTAGATTATGATAGATGTCAGGTCTATCAATCATCAGAGATCTGGTCTATTAGGTAATTAATAAGGTCTGTCAGGTCTACTATTGCGGTAGATAGATTAATAAAATAAATAAAATTATAATAAAATAAAACAAAAACGTATAAAAAGCCAATGAATGATCTTTCTCGGTTGCTTTCCTAAGGTCGAGGTCAAGAGTACATCATGGGTCTTAAGTTTAATCTGAATAATACGGTGAAAGGTATGGTGATGCTATATCGATATCTGATATCTACTATTTTACTAATAATAGTGAGACTGGTAGTAAACTTCATAGTAGTAATAATAATTTGCTATTGTATTATTTAAAATCATTAAGGCTATTACGGCGAAACAGTTTATTTTAATTTTATATTTATCTATACTTACATTTATAAGTTTTCCATAATAAATCTATTTCATTGATAAATGTTAAAATATTTACATTGTAATTATAACATCAATTTGCTAAATGATTATTACATCATCAAATATTTATTATACAAATAATATACCTTAGCTAAAGCACACGTCCTTTAACGTAAATTATATCTCCATCTCGAGCTAATTGTTGAAGGATGCTTGGGAGAGTATACGTAGAGGTAAATCAATGGGATCACTCTACGCTATCTATTTTGTTTTCTCAGATATCTATCATAATTATGTAATTCGCCATCTATTTCTTCATTGACAAAATCTTTAAATTTAAACATTATTTCACCCGTGAGTAAACCTGATTTAGAGTCACTCCATAGTACTTCATATAAAATCTTGAGTTAGATTGATGGATTTGATCCGCCATTGTATTTACGAATCTATAATAATTCTTTTTTGTTTTATATAAACTACGTACTTTTTTTTAGCAAGAAGTCACGCTTATTTAATGAAACTTTAAAGTGATTTATTTCATTTATTATTAATAATAGTCCCGAAGGGACTAAATTGTGAAATTATTTTAAAAATGTGGATGTAATTTGAATCTGTTTTGTTAATTCTTAATTAAAAGTGATAAGATAGCCTAAATATTTTAACGTATCGAGATATCTGTAACTAATTTAACCTATTTAAAAACATTCAGTTTAAAATGTGACAGTTTATCTAAAAACCCTAATATGATTTGAATAACTCATTGCGGAAAGACAGGTCAGAAAAGTATATCCTTGCTTCAACATAATAACAATTCAGCTTTGTCATAAAAGGCTTCAGCAACTTATCGTGGATAAATATAATGGATACTATTTAAAAATTTACCTGTTTGAAATTTGAAATATATAGATGATGGGAGTATAATTTGGCCTGTTAAGATCTGCCGCCTAAGTCTCTAGAACTTTCAGCTAAATGCGAAATAATTTGGAATGATAAAATTGTGCTATAATTATCAGAAAATGCATATGTTGGTATAATGGATTATTTAATTAAATGTCCTTTACCGAAATATTTCTGTTTTACAATGATAATTTATATATAGGCAGGTGCTTAAATAAATGTTTAAAACGGTACTTTCACCAAAAAGGCACATTTTGAGAATATGCCAAGTTATTGAATCAGATAATATTTTTATAAATTAATTTGTATACTTCGGAAGATAATTCTTACGTTTATTTAATGTCCGAATAACCGAATAAATAACGAAAAATAGTTGAATTACGTGTATCGGGAAAGCGTAGATTACAAAACGTTAATTCATGTAAACACAAAATTTATTAAATAATGTAATGCAGATATAAATAATGAACGCTATTCCGCTGATGTGTAAATTCATTACATCTCGTTTTATAGTCGCGAGCTGTGACGTTATCAGTTTGTGCTCGTTACAACCTGTTATCTACCGTGGGGCATTACTAAAATTAATTAATTACATATTTGAAAATAGTTGCGATAAATTTAGTTAGAGCGCCGATTTTTTAAACTAATTTCGCGACTAATTATATAATTAAAGTATTAGAGAAAAACTTAATTAGAGCTCCGATTTTTTACATGAATTGCCCAATTCATTATATAATAACAAGTTTTAAATAAACATTTGCGTATAGATTTGAATCTTAAAAAATATAATTATCAAAACCGTTCCTTAATAAAATTAAACTATATAAATGAAATACATTTTTGATTATCCAAATTAATTTCCCGACTACTTGTTTTAATCAAAATTCGTATCAAAGGTGATATTCATCATGCAATAA
>JAHWXV010392595.1:0-12492 GCA_024586415.1 Phrixothrix hirtus | reverse complement strand
CAATGAATGTATCTCAAAAAGTTGTCCCGGGAATGCGTACACCATTTTCATGTATTGTGGCTGTAAAGTACTTAAACCTGTGATTTACCACGAAAACGAGTCACCCTGTACTCAGAAGAATTATTTGAAAAATGTTCACACATATTGGAGAAAGGCTATTAAAAAATATGTTTGCATATTTATACTTTTTCAAGAAAAACTTTTCAGATATTTTCAGTGTAGAAATTAAAAGAAAACTTTAATTTCATCTGCATATTCACATTAGCAAAAAAACATTTAAATGTTCTGTGTGTAATTACATTTTGTTTAAACTATATATACTCTCAATATTTATATTCATACTTTATTGACACTTTCTTATTTATTCAACTAGTGTTGAACAACTACCGGTGCGTTAATGTGTTCTATTGGTGCGGGTGTCTTGCCACCTTTTTAAAGGGTAACTGCCCATGACAACATTTTACCCATCACCCCAGCAATCAAGTAAGTTTATGCCAGGTAACCCTAGTTACCTTGGAGAGCATTCTATAATTTATTTACCGAGATTTTTGAATTTTAGTAAACTGGCACGACCATAGTCGAACTACTTTAACTGAAATTCGTATACACCTTAAATTTTAAATAAAATATTCGTACACCCTAACTTTGGATGATAAAAATAATCAAAATTGCAGCGCGCCAAATTCAAACAGGTGACAATCTCTTTAGCTCATTTGGTATTACATTTAACTAAGAATATTAATAAATATTGATACGAAATTAAAGGTTGATGTATTTACCCGCTATCTCCAGCGCCTCCAGCTCCACGTCCAGATTTTGGGAAAAAGTCGTCAAAAACAAAATAGTTGTTTATTTGTTTTCTTCCACCCTTGAGTCCATAATGCTTAGTAAGAAAAGATAAAAATTTCTTACTCGGTCTATCTAGTGCAAGCTTGACTGGTTCAACATTTTCCTTCTGTAAAGTAATTTGAAAAATATGCATTAAACTATACTTGGTAAGACCAGTAAGTTTCCGGCTCATAATGGAAGGTAAAAAAAACGGTTAAGTTTAATACACTCATTACAATTTTTCGGCAGCATTTCTGTACTTGCAAAATATGGCAAAATTGCCATTAATAGCGTATTAAACTCTTTAAGATTATTAGTAGTCAATTATGAGAAATTTCACGTAGTATCATAAAAATAAGGTTTTAAACGGAAATTTTTATGATTGCTAAATAATTTAGTTAATAGAAAATAAATTTCTAACTATGTTAGTTTAATATAGTCATAGTCACGAAAATTCAATTACACAAAAAGAAATGTGACTGAAACCCTAAAAAGCGTCAGAACAACCCTTGGTAGGTCTAGTGTGACGCATTTCGAATGACGTGGAAAGCCGAATAATTTTGAAATTAGTACATTTCAGTGGACGAAGTAAAATTAAAATTTAGTTGCCATAGATACAACTAAAGTTTATGTAAGCAACACATCAGAAGCAAACAGCGGTTTTTGCAACCAGCCAAAGTGAATAATGCTTAGCCTTAGCAAAAATGCATGAAGTTTCATGAATTGATAGTCTGATGATTCCGCGAACTTCTATAAAGTTGCCATCGACTACAAGAAGAGAAATTAATACCAATTATTAATTATCTACAAACAATTAGCATAGCATAGTGCTAGCTATAAGTAAATCAAAGTAAGAAGATCGATTAAGACTAACCATTAATCATTCAGAAACAAGCTACTTAGTATTAAACTTCGAACATTTCTGCTCAAAATTAAAATTGAATGTCACTCATTTCTAAAGATTTGTTAACGCAGAAGTATTCCATTAACAAATTTTAACATTGTAAAAACTAATAATTTTACAACTGACATACATACAAATGCTCGAAAATTTTTTGTCTATAATTTTAACTAAATTATTATTTATTAAAATAAGAATTTTTATTTTTGAATGTGTTAATTTTGTGTCAAATCAAATTTTTTATAAATTAAAGCTTTAAATAATTGTTAAATGCTTAAATAAACAATGGCTGGCCCATAAAGGAAAATAAATATTTTAAAAAGTACAGGTAGAATACCCGATTGGAAAGGGTTGACAGGTATAGCACAATAAACGTAAAAAATTGTACACATTTTTCATAATTATTCTCGTTTGACCTGCGATGTAAATTAATTCAAATTGGACCAGCTTATCGCGTATCACAATTAAATATAAATTAGATTAGAGAGAGAACAAGCTGTCTGTGCCTGTGTATGGCCCTTCAACTGTCAAATCATCCCACGAGTACAAGTCACTGGGAGCAAAGTGCGGGCTATAAGGTAGACCGGGAATATATTTGAACAAATGTTCCTTCAGTAGCTTTGGTTTTTACGGCTAAGTGCACAGGCACGTTGACGTGCAATAAATAGTACAGTAGAGCTGTGCAGTACTCTGTTAATCAGCATAACTCCCTAGGAAACCGAAAAAATGGTGTCAAAATTTGATAGTTGCTTCCTTATTGTTCCGTTATCGCTGCTATTCATAGCTTTCTTTTTATATTCTTACTATAATTTTCTTTCGAGCTATATTATCGTGCAACTATGATAAATTTAGCAATTATCACAGTGTGACAACAGTTAAATAATAAGTGCACGCTGTATTTAATTCTGTTAAATAATCGTTGGCAGCAATCGAAATATTTAAATTTGCATTTGCGTAAACAAATCTTTAGATTTTTATTTTCATTGGCGGTAGGTTATCATAGTTGGTAATTTAGTGCTGACAGCTTACAATGTTAGATTAAAGCAACGTTGTCTTAGAAGTTCTAATTACAATGTAATGGATGGATTTTCATCCACCTTTTGGTGCAAGAGTAAGGAAAAAACCCTTTAAAAAACAACCTCACTAGATGAAATCAAGTTTTTTATATTATGCAACCATGTAATGGATTCTTGCATAAGGTTATGGATACCATAAATCCGTAATCAAACTTAGTAAAAGAGCAATCATTTACAATATGATCTACAGTTTCACTCCCCTTCTTGCAATAACATTCTGGACTAGGTGATGAATTCCAGCGGTATAACATAGAATTAACCCGGGCATGACTTATTCTAATCCGATTTAATTTACACCAAATTTTCCTAGGTAGATCATATCCAGGTACAATTTTACTACGGTCTTCTATTAATTTTTGGTTAAAAACATGAGTGAAAGATCATTCTTGTTTCCAAGATTCGTTTTGTGAAAAATCTTCTAATAAGAAGTTTTCACGCCAAATAAGTTTACGTGATTTCAATCTTTTAATTGATGGATACTGTAGATCAATCGAAATAAGATATCTCTCTGGTGACTGGATATATTTGTTCCATTCTTTGTTCATAGCAGCTTTCGACGAATGTGTGAAGGAATAATGTTGGACAGAACTGGCAACCAAGGAGCAGGTGTTGACTTATGGGTTCTAGAAATAATCCTCATGGTTGTATTTAACTGAGCATCAACTTTTCCTAAATGAGCTGAATTCATCCAGACTGGGCAGCAATATTCTGCAGTAGAAAAAACTAATGACACATCATCCGTACGTAGTGTTTTTACATTCAACCCCCAGCCTGATTCAGCTAATTTTTGTATTATATTATTAATCAAATAAAACAATAAAATAATAGAAAGCGATAAGATAATTAATGCAATTAATAAAATTAAATGATATTAAAACTATTTAATTTACGTACATGTTATCAATTTACAAGAACGAAATTTTATATATTTTGAGCAAATAAAATATTTGTTACTAAAAAGTTTATTCTAATGCTAAATAATGAAATAACATTGTCTAAAGAAAGGTGTTAAACTGGATTTTAAATAAAAGCATTTCTGAATGATTACATAGAAGTATGTACGTTTATTACATTTAAATAAATCAAATTCCTTAAATATTTAATTGAATGTCTTCTAAATTTTTGTGTAACTCCCGAATTTCAGATAGTTTACTTGAATTTCACCCTAACCTTACTTTGTAGTAGCAGTTATCTGATGTGTTGAATTTTCACACTTTGCTTATTTCAGAAGCTGATCGTGTTCAAATTAATTTATTGTATTTAGAGCGAACGTGACATCTCCTATGTTCATAGGTGTAACAAATTAATTCAAATTTGTTATTTCTCTAAGCTTAGTTAATGAATAACAGCACTGTAACTTTGCGATGGTTCATCGATCTTTGTTGATCAGGAAAAACGAATATTTGTAGTTGTTTGTGTTTATATAACCTTTCCATAGTTGGTTTATCCAATACGATGGCTTCCATTTTGAATTTATATTAGTAAGTCTAAATTTGGTTGTCGGCTAGTTACTGCATGCGGATTCCATATTAATTTTGATAAATCGTGTCGCTTTACAGAAAGCTAGTATTAAAACTTTGCTTAGGAGTGTCGTAGGTAAACTTGCTAAAACTTTGCTTGCAAATTTTAAATAAACTTTCAATTGAAATGGTCACGCTTGCCTTTGGACATTTACATGCGTTTAGCAAATCTACCGTTTTCTATCATTTTAACAGCCTAGCTTAAAGTAATGTTACAGCGACTTCATCTAAATTAATAATTAATTTACTTTGTTTGTGTTTAAGAACTTTTATATGTACAATTTTATTTATTCTTAGACATGTTCGTGCGAATTAATATTTTTGTTTTGATGATGACATCAAGAAGGTGGGCCCTAAGGCGCATTTAATATTATACTATTTTCGTCTAGATTCTAGTTGTAATTTTTCTTGAGAGATTTCTAGCTAATTCTAGTATAATCTAAAACAGAAACTAGCGTTCGATTTTGATTATAGTTTTGGTTTAGAAATATGTGCCTGAATATATTTTTCTATTTGAGTTTAATGCTAGATTATAAATACGCATGAACAGAAAGTCGTTAAAACGAACTACCAACCTTTTGTCTTTTATTAATGAACATCTGTTTTTAATTATTTAATCTTTTTCTAAAACTCTATGGCCATTGTGTCATATCATGCTTAAAATAAAAAGCCTGTATTATGAATTTCTTTGTTTTAAGGCAACTTTTTTTTAAATGCTTATATTTTTACCAGAATGTTGTTAAATTAGAAGCACTTCTGACTAGAGAAAATCAAGTAATCGTAATTATCCATCTGATATACACGGTGTTACGAACTTCGCGAACACGAACTATGGCATGAAGTTAAGCAACGGAAACTGAAACGAATGTTCCTTTACCATTGTTAAATGTGGCCAATATTTTCGGATGTAGCAATTTTAAAAATGAAAAATAAAACATGTAACATTTTTAATATTAGACAACTGAAAATGTACAAAACAAAACACTTTGATAACTTTATAACATTTCTTCGAATTGTTTTCCGTTAGCAGCTAAACATGTTTCCTATTGCTAGAACGATGTTACGTAATATCTGTGGTATTATTTATTGCGTCGCTTGAAATATATGGTTTTCTAGTTCATTAACATTGGGCACAACTGCTTGGTAAACTAACGATTTCAAAACGCCCCATCAAAAATGATCGCAAGGTGTCAGATCTAGCGATCGAGGTCGCCAAGGTATTGGACCACCCCATGATCATGGAAATCATTGCCCAGGTAATCGCTTACAATTCATGCAAAGTGTAGACTTAGCCCGTTGTGCATACAAATCATCCAAAAATGGTGGAAGCTGATTTTGCACAAAATCTGAATAATTTTCTCCATTTATGTGGGGCGTTAAAATATGAATTAATCAAAAATAATGAAAAGTAATTACAACAGTTGTAATTGCTTACAATTCGTGCAAAGTGTAGACCTGCCCCGTTGTACATATAAATCATCCAAAAATGGCGGAAGCTGATTTTGCACAAAATCTAAATAATTTTCTCCATTTATGTGGTGCGTTAAAATATGAATTAATCAAAAATAATGTAAAGTAATTACAACAGTTGTAAAAACTAATTTTAGACATATCCTTAACAGTCGTTCATCTAATAAACCACCGCAAATATTTAAACAAAAGCGACCTTGACGTTTTATAGCTACCATTAAATGTGAATTCTCATAACTCCAGTGATGTTGATTATAAATATTGAAAATACCATTTTGGGCAACTACACATTCATCTGTCCACAGAATGGAATCTTAGATGTTCAGATCAAGATTTAAATACCATTCAAAGAACGGCTGACTAAGTGGACCGTCGTTATCTTCCAAATACTGGACTCTTGTGAAATGATATGGATGCTGTAGGTCGCGTCTCAGAGCACGTCATACGCGGACATGATTTGTTCGTAATTTTCTCGCAACGAACCTAGTACTTATTGAAAAATTATTTCCAAGCAAATCAATTACTGCATCTGCACGTAAACGAGGACGGCCAGCATTTCTACGTGGTTGTATCGCAACGCACACAGTAAAAATAATTCTGTCTTCTAGTCTTCCAAAGGCATTAGCATTTGGTAAGCGACGCCCAAGAAATCGCATTGCATGCAATCGCGCTGCTTGCCCTGGGTTATTATTTGAAGCACCAAGAGAGATCAGCACGATTTGAGTAGTTTTGAGTCATTATTTCATACGTTAAAATTCAAAATACAAAACCGTATCGTTTTAATGACAACAGTAGAATCGTCAATTAGTTATTTATGCACCGCATTTATTTTGATAATGATAGCCCTTTTGGCTTATATCTGTCATGTTTTGTTTTATGCAATTGTCTAATATTAAAATTGTTTACATGTTTCATTTTTGGTTTTTAAAATTGATGCCAGGAAATATTGGTTATATTTAAAAATAGTAGAGGAACATTCGTTTCAGTTTTTGCCGCTTAACTTCATGCTATAATCCGTGTCTGCGAATTTCGTAACACCCTGTATATATATATATACCTCCAGATAGATGTAGTCTATTCCACATCATCTACAACTACGTTACAAAAAGATAAGAGTTTTATTGCGTTTAAACCAGGCCGAGATGGTAAATTTTTCAGGGTAAAAATAAGGAAGTAAATTGTCACATTAAAAATCTTTACTTGAAATGTATCCAGGTTTAGTTTAAATGGCCATAATAGTTGAAACTAAGAGGACAAAGACAATTTATGCCTCAACCACAAAAAGCAAACAAACTAGGTTAATTTTTAGCACACTTCCTTAAAAGCCTGCCTCATTGTTGGTGGTTACCAGGTTCACTTATTCGTCCAAGAGCCACTTAAATTCAATCGAGGTAGGTAAATTTTTAACGGAGAAAAATTTAAAAATGGAATGACCATATTTGTTGAATCCAAGCGCGTCAAAGAAATACCGTATCCCGAAGTCTCAGCCACAAAACGAAATAAAAGAAAACAGAAGCTTCCTTAAAAAGAAATTAGATACTTGTGCACCTTTGGAGACTTATTCTTGTTGTTGTTGTAAGAGGTCGACTAATTTTACGTTATTTTAATTTCACATATTTGACCGAATAATTTTGGTTGATGCCCTACTTTTAGTACATTTGTGGATTTATATAATTGCCGTTACGTCTTTATATAAAAAAATCGAATAGTTTTGTATTCACAACGCTCAAAAAATATATAATATTATTGATTTTAACTAATTAAAATTAAAAAATAATATAAAATGAAGTTATTTTACCTGTAGCATATGTTCAAAAAGTTGCTTTCCCAACCCCCTTCTTTGCTTAGATTCATGGATGTAGAAATCGAGAACGCAGTATGGCGTTACATGATAATGTTGACCACCGTAGTCGTAGACATACAAACTTTTCTTCCCTGTTTTTAACATTCCAATAACACTTCCTTTCCCTCTGTAACGAAAACATGAATCATTCAAATTTGTATTACTGTACAGGGTTGTTTTGAAATGGCCAACTCTACATATTAAAAGAGAAACACTTTTGAGATTATTAAGTCCAATTAAGCCCTTTTTGAAAAATTTTACACATGAAAACATTTTATGAACTGCCGACATTTGTCACAATTAATTCGTTAGAGACATTCAAGAAAACTACGAATGTATTTGCTCATATAATAAATTAAAATAGCATATCCAATTGCACTCTGTTTACTTAATAATAAATGGGTGCTTGACTGCCACGAATAAATGACCTAATTTTTATTTGCAAGAGCTCTTAAAAAATTACATTCGGAAGTTGTATTAAAATTAACAGAGATAGTTTAATTTACCAATAAATAATTAATAGCTATAACATTTAAATTTAATACAATTGTTTCAAAATAGTTTTGGCAAAAAAAATTACGAATTGCGATTACTGTAAAGCACTTGGGTATGTCCTTTTTAAATCTAAAAGGTTGCTGACGGCTATGTTATGCACTTATTTTTCTTTTTAATATTTCCGAAATCGAGTAATAAATAATTTTAAATTATCTACGTAAAGTTGAACAGCTTATAATTGTTTTCAATTTTATTCAATAAATTTTTTAGTTTAAAAATAATAAAAAGAAAAACAAACCGTATTTTCTCTTAATAACATTTTTTGATAATTTTTATTTACACAAAAGGCATTGGAAAAGTGAATAATAAACATGTTGGAAAATGTACACAACTAAATCTAATTTAATAAATCAGAATGGAGTTTTTTTTATCAATTTCAATTACGCTGAATGTTTATCACTACACGTCGCAATGAGCTGTAATATAAGTAGGACTGAAGTAAACATATAAGAGTTCACCCCAAATCAGTAAACAATACATATTGCAAATCAAAAGTTCTTAAAAAGTTTTCCAAGAATTTTTTAAATTCGATTGTGCCTAAATTAAAGCTATTTAAATTTTTTTATTATTTCTTTGTGAATTTATGGGGCATAAAGATTAAGTGGTTAAAATATCTGAAAGTATTTCAGAGCAACCCTGTATAAGATGTAATTGGTTTCTAGAATTACACACAATTATTTGTATGGAGTTTGATTTTTAAACATTTGGAAGATATCAGATTATTTTTAGACTCACTCAGTGGCTTCTCTATCAACTAGAAGGTAAAGGGTTTGGCTATCTGTTTTTCTTAGACGGTCAGCAGAAGTTATCGGATTTGGTAGGCCTTGAGCAATAGCTGATGCTTCTCCAATTGTATTAATAACTTCAGCAACTTTTGTGACTACATTGCTGTAAGAAAAAAATTCTGTAATTTTATAATTTGCTATTTACGCTGTTAAGTAGATACTCAAGATTTTGACAAATCTTTCGCAAATTTGTAAATTACTACAATCTAACACAGACGAATTTATTCGATCATATTTCGATTACTCTTTGTTTTAAACACAAATAATATGTACAACAAAATGCAGGTGCGATTCAGAGAAGCTCTTTATTTCAAGTTTTTGCTAAACAATTAAATAATAAAGTTTAAAAGGTACTTGAATGAATACGTTTAGATGCAAAGAAAATGCGTTTCCTCATGCCGAATCTAAGTAGGACATTTTGTGTTTTTCATCATATTTCATCAACATCTTTAGATAAGGTTTAAAATTTAATAATCCTAAACAATTTAGTAGCTGAACAAAGTTTTTCCCATGCTAGGTGACTGGTGAAATGTGAATGAAACATGTTTAACATTTTTTACTATTATCATGCTTGATTCTCAGAACTATAAGATGCATATTAAAGAAGTACAGAGAGGCGCTGTATTTTGTTTCTGAAATTGAAGTTTTGATGCAAATATTTCAAGTAATTCGCAATTGTTACTGGTACAAAGAACCATCATAATTATATGGAAATGGTGTTGGTTATGATAATTTAGCTAATATTTGAATGAATATTTTTTAATTGATTTTTCAATATTCATAGCGATATCAGTTTGTGTTATAAATGCGATTTAATGCGTCCTCTTATGTGGAACAGTAAATCAAAATTTATAAAATACATTATAAAATTAGGTATTTGGATCGATGAGATAAGTTGAATATTTATCAAGGAAAGGGAGTTGAGACCTTGGCGCAATTGAAAATATAAGAGAAATGTATGTAGTTACAGACTGAAAGTATTCTAGCGATTAGTCCATCATTACAATAGAGTTAATTGAATTAAAATAAACATATGTATCAACCTAAAAACAATTCTATAACATCAATTATAACAGATGCATCTATTTGATAATAAAACGAAGTTGTTATATCTATAGCATGAGTTTTCCCAAAAAACTACCTTTATGACTTTTGTATACTTAAATTTGATAAGGATGACAAAATTAAATTTAAAATGAATGAAAATACCTACAATACCTTTTAATTGCAATCTACAAAGTTATTTATAACCTGAAATTGAAGACAAGCTCTAGGCGCCTATATTTAGTTTCATACACATATTTTTAGGAAAGCATTATAAAGCTATTAATAAAAATAGATATCAAAATAGGTACTTACTAAAGTGATCTTTTGTCGCCAGCATAATGGGAAGGAATGAGGGTATGATCAACTGTGACAATTGGATTTAAGAAAATATCAGATACATTAAATTCAAATTCCATATTTTATATTATAGGTTTAGTAATATATGAAAAATACCCTGTTTTTGTAAAAATTAAAATATAATTTTAAAGAAATGACAGGGTTCTTTAAAATAGCACTAAACTATCATTTGTTTTTAGCCAACTTTAAATAGAACTATTAAGCTTTAGAAACTTTTACTAATTACATGTTGAATAAATTTAATGCTAAGTATTAGAATTAGCATTTCATATAATCTTTGTTCTTTATTTATACATAAATGAATGAAGTAAGTACAGCTTATGTGGTTAAGTGTGTATATAAAATAATACCAATTTTAATGTAATTTATGTAAGATTACTTGATTTAAATTCACAATTATTTTATAATTGATGAAAGTATTTACAGTAATCAAGTAATCAATATTCTTTTGATTGTATCTAGAATCCTGTTCTTGGTGAAATAATCATTCAACAGATGGAGCCTCATTACCGAATTTGCTAATATTGCAGACAAAAGTGATGAGCTCCTAAATTGTATTTAAAAATCATTCCCCTCATTTAATTTAAGATTAGACTAAAATAAATAAGTCTAAACATTGCAATTATTAAAAATAGTAAACGTTTTATTTAATCATCTTCGCGTTTAGACTTATTATTTATATTTTAAATAAAATACATTAAATTACTTTTTATTTAAATACTAATTAATCTATTTTTATTAAAATTACAAGGTTTCAACCCTTTTAGTGTTAAAATCATCTTCTGGGCAATCTATAAATCACGAGTATTAATTTTTGGCAAATTGCATTCATTAATATTCGTTAGTTCATAAAACTAATGGATAATTTTAATTTGAAAAATGCAGCGTCAAAACATGTCAAGGATATTTTAATATTAATAAAAAATCGTATCTTCATTTATATAAAATTCAGTACTATTAGATATAAGTATCTTGAAATTGTTAGAAAAATAACATTTATACGAACATCTTATTTTACATACAATATTGTTTAAAAAAATTATACATTGTTATGTTTTAAAATTTCTAGAACGTTAAGTACCTAATGAAACTTTAGAAATAAAAGACAAAATTTTAGTAGAACAAAAATGTGAAGTGTATATATAATATAACAAGCAAAACTTGTTAGTTATCCAAAACTTTTCAGTTACAGGAATGTCTACTAGACATTTCCAAATGCAATTAAATAAACATTTAAGAGGATAATGTGAAAAACCTAAAACATTTTATTAAATCAACTTTTGCTTTTCATGTATAAGACAGTTCATAAACATTTAGATTTGAAGAAGAAAATACTACTTAGTTTTAGAAGTTTAAGCAAAAGAACAGGTGACAACTATACTGTAAGCAGGAATAATTAAGACTAACTTGAAATCAGTTTTATTGTGCTTCATTTGGTTTCAAAATATGAAGCTAATCTTCGACCTTCTAACAAAATTAATCAGCTACAAAATGATATTTGTTTAAATATTTTAAATAGGTATATCGCTTAGTATCAGCGTTGCAGAAAATACTGTTGTAACAAAATTAGAAATAATAAGGCCTTTTCTAGAACATTTTGGAACATTCCAGTAGGTTCCATAGAATTCAAATATATGATGTAATGGTTCATTACTGTAACTATAAAATCATGGTCACTGCAATGAGTCATGGCAATAGAACTTATTACATCAGCAATTCTCATTAATTTTATTCTTTATGTTTCCTTAATGTTTCAGAATATCTCCTTTCTATATAAAAGCAGCTTAAATTCCTTTGGTTTAGTTTTCCTTAAGAATATGTCGTGTTAAGAAGCGGTTATAAATAAATATAAATGTAAACGTTTATGCTAGTGTACTATAAAATAAATATTAAGTTAAATACATGTAAATATATAGCTATAAGTTAGTTAAGATAAATAAGTACTTTTAAAACAATTAACTAGTTTCGCTACATTCTTATTACAAATTCAAGGCGTGGAAATTTCCTACCAAAATTAATTAAATTTCTAGCTGACTTATATCTAGGCGGTCGTCTTTGATTCGTGCACTTTTTATGTCTATTACTTCTAAGTTTAAATGTTCTTTAAAAT
>JAHWXV010392519.1:0-14588 GCA_024586415.1 Phrixothrix hirtus | reverse complement strand
TTGTTATTTTTTTATAAATACTTTTGCGATTTTTACTAAATATTGCTTGATTCTTTATGTATGTAATTTCCGTATTTAAATAAATAAATTGTTATAATTTGGAACTTTATTTATTATATATCAGAGTCGACGACTTTGTGGCTTTTAATGGTTCTTCAAAAAGGAAGATATAGTATAGCGCAAAATTTTGACGTGATGAGTAAAAGCCAATATGATTTTCAGCATCAGCGCACCCAAATTAGTAAAAAATAAGTCTCAATTTGAAGTCAGCAAAAATCGTGTTAGCCAGTGTTATTAATTAAATTAAAAATATTAAGTTGTATGAACATATTAGTTGCCATATAAGTGTATTGAAATCGTCCTTTCAACGGGGGGTGCATTATGTTGGATTGTGTATAAAGTGGGTTTGTTTACTGTTAATATGTTTCTTTCTACCTTAGGAAACGTTTAAATTAATTAGAAATTTATTTAATGATTCTTGCATTAATAGAAAATAATTTGTAAATATCTACAATTTAATGTAACATAAATACTTCCTTTAAAATCAATTTTTAAGTAAAGATTCTTGAATTTGCCTTAATTACCGTTGCAAAAGTTAAAGACCTTGGCTCGGGTTTAGAAATTTGCTACCGAACAAAACATGTATGAGTAACATTATCTGGAGCTTAAGGGATTAGCTTTGCTTATACTTTTAGACTTGTATGAATCGTGTTGTAGACATGTTACCGTTAAGATAATAAGAAGTACAGAAAGAAGTGCTAAATTTAACATAAATATTTTTATTAGGTATTAGTTACAGTCTAAATTAACCCTTTTATTAATTATGCAACTGCGAAACGCCGTATTCGTCCAAACAAATATGATATAAATTCAATTGTATTATTATGCAACGAGCACATGAATGACCTTGGTTTTACGTTTAGTACAGAACCTTCGTTTATCTCACACATTGATGCAATTATGAATAAAGCCTTAAAATGTTAGCATTTTTAAAAAGATCACTAAATATTCAGTGCTTAAAAATTTTATATTGTCTTATGTCAGATTGGTTGTTGAATATGGTCGTCAAATCTGGTCACAATTCTATAAAATTCACAAAGAAAACTTGGAAAAAATCTGGTGTGAGACAACGCACGACTTTTTCTTACGCTCATAGATATAGAAATAGTGTTGACAAATGATTAAATTGTTATTTACCTTTATTTTTGAAACTATAATTGTTACGAACACCCATCCAAGTTACTGCACACGCAAAACCTTGCTTAATTCCAGATATTGTCCCTGATAATTCGCTTTAACGCATTTTTTCAGGAAAAGCTATAAGTTCGCGGAAAAGGATGCCAAAGATATAAAAACCGTAGTAAGTATAAGAAAAAATGTCAAAAACCTTTTCAAGAAGATCTCAAAGAACTTCACAGTTGCAAGAATAAAGTGGCACGTCCTGTCATTAGGTTTCAAATAAATTTTAGACCTCTCATGTGCAGAAGGTAAAAAACTTAAATGTAAAATTTAAAAAAAAAATGTTATAGCCGATTTTAAGGCAATTATCGAAAAACCAAAAACTGACAAGAGTAAAGTGGTACTTCCGGTTATTGGAGTCTAATTAAATTGTTGCAATCGCGTGCGAGGATGGATATAAACTTAAATATAAAAATTTTTTTATCTGCGATTTTTCGTTTTCGATATATCCTTTACACACACACACGCGCGCGCGCGCGCGCACACACGCACACGCAAACGCGTACGCGCACTCGAACGCGAACGCGCACGCACACGCACACAAACGCGCACGCGCACGCGCAGCTCTCATGCTCGCGCATGCGCACGTGCCCGCGCTTGTGCTTGCGCACGCGAACGCGCACGTGCACCCACACGCACGCGCGCCCGCACGCACGCCCGCACGCCCGCCCGCCTGCACGCACGCACACACACGCACGCACGCAGGCACGCACGCACGCACACACACACACATAGAGAGGCCAATTTTTAAAAACATGATTTTCGTACTCAGGGTCCCAAAACATGCATTTCCACTAAAATTTCGACATCGAAAATTTTGCACGAAAACAATCCTTTCTTTATACTATACTATACTATACTATACTATACTATACTTTACTATTCTATACTATACTATACTATGCTATACTATACTATACTATTAAGTGATAATGCCTTTGTGTTATTGTCTCCGTGGTATGTTGGTAGGGTATGTGATTCATTCAGGATTTCCAGTAGAAATTCCTGAATGACTTACATCAGTTGTTCTCCCTTAATGTCTGTCCTGTCACTGTGCCAAATATGTGATTTAGCGTTAGCATTCATCGCATATATAACAATATGTTTGCGCAACCTTGCGGATTTTTACAAGATGGTCTATACTATTATCGATAAATTGGTGGTAAGTACTTAGAAATATCCAGCCACCTGAATGTGAGGTTATCTCACGGAAATGTAGTGGAAAGCACTTAGGTATCCCACTAAAGTTATTGTTACTTCATTACTAAGTATGGTATTTCCAGACCGGATACTGGAATTCCTGCTACTTAGTGGTATCTGGCTCTTGTAGTAATACGATGTCCAGCTCGCAATCCTCCGCAATCTTGCCCAATTTATGCGTGGTTGTCGCACTATAGCGGCAGTTAAGGAGTTATATTGAAGAAGTTTCATCATGAACTTCTCTTAAAGGTGTAGCTGTTAGACTATGTGTTGTAACATAGACGCTGCACAAGGATTGCGCGTGCATCCCGCCTTTTATATTTAAAATTGTTTGTAGAAAGTTTTCTAACTTTGTGGGATCTGCTCGAAATATTGAAAATGCAATTTTCCAACAGTTGGGTGTAGTGTACTCAACAGATGTCTCAATGCTGGCTTTACGGTTGGCTGTCCTTCCAATCTGCTGAGTTGTATGCAGTCCTTTATCTCGGCGTATATGGGCTTCGGGTTTAGCTCTTTTTGTTGTATGTTGTTCCCTGCTTTATATATGTGCAAATTTTGGTCGGTCGTCCGCAGTACCTGATTTTTAATTTTAGGGTGTCTTGTGAAGTTAATGTTTGTTTTTATGGTTTTGAGTAATTGATGTTTGGGTAATGTTTGTTTCCCTGATTTATCCAGACGTGTGGATATTTAATTGTTTTAGTTACTAGACAAGGGCTTTGTGGCTGTCCCTTGACTTTTAAGACATGGTTTTGTCTTTGGTTTGGTATTCATATTTGTATTAATTTTATTAGTGTTCGTAGTTGTTTGTTTGTCTTTGTCAGTCTGAGAGCAGCTTGTAGGTTACAGTCTTTATAGTTTTTCACCACGGATTTCTCATTCCATAATGCACATTGTATGCATGTTTTGGGGTGGTACTTCCTCAAAAATTTTTGTTGTAGGTGGCTATTTGCTTCTCGGTGGCCGCATATCTCCTTCTGGGACTTGCAGAACTTGTGCACATGCCCTATATCTCACTAGCTAATGGCTGGTTCTGAATCGTCTCAATAAAAAACGTGTTTCCCAGCTTAATTGAATTGAATTTACTTCTTCAGAAATAGCTCCGATATGGCTATTGTCTGCTGATCGTGTTTCGTATATATTTCACTTATCTTTAAATTATCTATTTGACAGTGTATTCTTTGTGAATTTACTTGAATGCAGTCGAGTATACCGGGATGGGTGTACTGAATTTTTACATGAACGTAACGGTATATTAGAGTTACTGATATGTCTTGATGGCTTAACAACAATATTGTAGTATCAGATAGAAAAACAAAGTAATCTAAACAATCTGAAGAAGTAAAAGTAGATAAAAGTTAGGCGATTTCTTAAACATATAAAAAGGATTGAAAACTATAAGAGGAATTTATAGCTATTTTGGGGATATTTTTATGCATTAAAACTAAATACTACGACTATATCGCATACCTAACAAATTTACTGTCATGTTCGGCAGTGGCGTGGTAACGAAACGTTCACTAATGGTTAACTGTAATTTGTCTATATCACTCGCTCTATATTTTATTGTTTAAGTGAATTTATATACATTATATGTAAACGAATTAATTAATTAGACGCGATATTATGTTTAAACCAATTTGCCAGAAATAGTTAAACAGTTTCAATTTTATTATACAAAAAATAAACGGTTCTGATTCAGTTGTCACTAATATTAATTTTAAAACTTCAAAATAATTCTGCTACCAATTTCAATTTTTTATGCAAGCCTAACAGAAAAATCGGTGTGAGACAACACACGACTTTCTCTTACGATTAAATTATTATTCATGTTTATTTCAGAAATAATAATTGTAACGGTCACTTATCGAAGTTACTAGAAACACGAAAAGCTGCTTAACTTAAAGAATGTTCTCTGATAACTTTCTTCAACGCCTTTTTCAGAGAAACCGTTAAGTTGGCGTAAAAGGGCATTAAACGCGTAATAACCGTAGCTAGTTTTAATAGAAATGTTATAGGTGTTTTGAGAAAATCGCAAAAAGTCTTAAAAATTGCATGAATAAAGTGACTCTTCCGGTTATTCAATTTTAACTAAATTCCTCACCTTTCATATACGTAAGATAAATAACGTGAATATAGAATTTCATTTTCATATGATGTTCAGTTTTAAAGATATGTTGTTCACAATTAACACTCTAAGTACTTCCAGTTACTTAATTTTCTAAAATTTATTAGAGAAACTGCTTAGTTCTTATAAACCGGAATTAAGTAGCTAAGACGACTACTAAGTTTTAAAAAACCAGTTATAGCCGATTTCATGAAAATCGCCAAAAACGAACATTCCGAAAATATCCAAAAATGACAGAAATAAAATGCAACTTCCGGTTATTAGATTTTAACTAAATTCTTTATTTGGCATACAAAGGTAGATAAATTTTTATTTAGCTAGGACTTTCAGTTTCATAGTTATTTTATTTAGAGTTAACGGTGAAGGTACTTCCGGTTACTCGATTTACGGAAAAGTTTTGAGAAACAGCCTAAACTAAATGAAAGATATAAATGGGTAAGAAATGCAATAAGTTAAAAATATCGTTGCAGCCAATTTCGAGAAAATGGGAAAAAACTATAAATTCGGAAAATATCTAAAAATAACAGAAATGAAGTTGTACTTCCGATTATTCGATTTTAACAAAATTCTTGATTTAGCGTCCAAAGGTAGTTAGGACTGTAAATATAAATTGTCATTCATCTTGGACTATAAGTTTTATAGTTATTTTATTCGTTGTTAATAGTAAAAGTACTTTCGGTTACTAATTCTACGGAAACATTTCTGGGAAACTGTCTTAATTAAATGAAAGAACATTAAATGTTTAAGAAACACAATAAATTAAAAAAGAATCGTTACAGTCGATTTCGAGAAAATCGCGAAAAACCAAAAAATGGCAAGAGTAAAGTGGCATATCCGGTTATCCGATTTTAGTGAAATTGTTGCGGTCACGTAGCCTGGTGGACACAAACTTAAATGCAAAATTTGGTTTATATACGACTTTTCGTTTTTGAGATATCTTGTTCACAGGCAAACACACAGACACACACACACACACCCACATACGCACGCACGCACGCACGCACGCACGCACGAACGCACGCACGCACGCACGCATGCACGCACGCACGCACGCACGCACGCAAGCACGCATGCACGCACGCACGCACGCACGCAAGCACGCAAGAACGCAAGCACGTGCGCACACACGCACGCCCGCCCGCACGCACGCACGCACGCACGCACGCACACACACACACACACATACACATAGATCAATTTCCAGAAGCATGATTTTCATACTCAGTGGACCCAAAAACGTGTATTTCGGCTAAAATTTCGACATCAAAAATTTTGGACTAATACAATACTTTCTCTTTTACCTATATTTCATATAGGTACGAGAAAGTAAAAATCATAAGCGAAGGCAATTGTGCGGTGGAAGTGTAAACCCGACATACACATCATAGTCAGCATGTAGAAAACATTTTTCTATTGACAACAGTTTTCCTGGGATCTGGATTTCTGACTCTAGTAGCAAAAGATACTTTTAGATTCAGAGTGTCTCCGCCATGTTTCAGATATTCTGTAAATACTGAATAGGTAGTGCTTTCCTTATTTAACAAGTTGACCCCGAAAAGGTCTGGATATGGTACGGAAACCGGGCCTGACTGCATTGACTTAACTAAGATTAAAATTTATTTTCAACCGCCATCAGACAAATTTCATATTGTATTGCTAGGTTGTCCCGTGACAAACATCGGCTTTATAACTCATGTTCTAATACTAATCCCTAAGATATAGAAAGTTTTTAAAATAGTTATAACACCTGTTTTCCTTATTTATCTCGAGGACTGTAAAAAATGTTCTATATTGTATTGTAATAACAAATTGTCCTCAATTTTCAAACATTCATACCTCAAAAGGAGATTATAGATCTCATTATGTAGTAATTTCGTTTAAAGAAACAAATAAGTTTGAATATTTTATGAACTTTGTGAAATGACATAGCTGGGGTCTCTGATATGTGGGGGTAGCTCAATCGGTCAGGTAAAATGAAGCAAGCAGTTGTTTTTCATTGTAAAGAACGTATTTCCAGCCCACTAGACTTATTAGAATGATATGTAAGACGTTTAATGCATCCAGTAAAGTAAGATATATCAAAGGATACAAAATATGGGTCTACTTGGGCAAGTGCTGCTTCATTGCTTGAAAATTTCTTACAGAACGCCAACTTTCTGTATTTGAACATCAAAAATAGTCATAACGAGCCAAGTTAGGTGAACATGAGATATGTACATTAAAGCAACTCGCAATAAAATTCAGGTAGTTTTGTAATTTTCAATGGATAAAGGATGCGCTAGTGCATTATACCTGTGGAACAGTGTTTTGTTGCTAAATATGACCGACATTCTTTAATATTTTGTTCAACTGATTCAATAACACTATCGTATCAAATTGAAACCTTTGTCCCAGTCGACAAGTTTAAAAGCTCTACAATCTCACGCACCTTCGCTAGACGATTTTCCAATACCTTAGCATACACTTTCGCTACCGTTCCTGGTGTATGGGCAATTTTTCGCCTGCCAGACCGGTAAGCATCCCGAACGCTGTGAATTATATAGTTGTTTGTTATTGCTTTTCCACGTAGAAAATAATATTTAATGAGAACGTGAAAATCACTGTTTTCCATTATAGCGAAACTAATACAAGTTTTTTATTTTAAATTGCTGTCAAACACAAACTAATTAGCAGATGTTCTTAAAAACTCGTATGAAATTATCAGGAGAAGTGTATTTTAATAAGAATAATATGGTCTTGTTCTGGTTGCACCATCGTTATTTTTTTACCTGACTTATTGAACGAACGTCGTATAAAAAAAAAATTTAACTGTTTATTTTCTGAAATGGTTTAAAATCTATTCAGTAATAACATTATTCCCATTAATTCTGTAAAAATTGTGAAATATTGCGGTTGCAGTTTTAGTCATCGCGATTTCATACCTGCAGGACTGCTTACTTTCCAATAAAAATACACGAAAACTAAGATTCCTCATATACGACAAACCTTACTAGGGCGAATATAAGTTTACTATTATCCTTTCCATTTTGAAGTACGTATTTAATTTAATTATTTACCGTAACAATTCCGTTTCCATTTCCGGAATTTTTAGTCGGATTTGTATTGCTACAATGATCACGAAAAGTTTTATGTAGCAAACGGTTATATTATAAATTATATTATTCCAATATATGCCTACTGAATAGATCTCTTTGAATACATATGAAGTAACTAAAAGGTTCTAAGAGTATGTATGTAGCGAAGTTACTAAAGAGAAGTTAAACAATATAGCCATATTTCAAAAGGGCTTGATTGTTTTACTTTATTTAACAATAAATGCCCTAAAGCGAATTTAGTAGAAAATGTATGCGTATACATTATATGAAATTGTATTTAAGCTACTCTTGTATTAATAAAGTCAACTTGAAATAAACACCTACTTGTATTTTCGAACACATAAACGAATATAAATAAAATTATAACCTCATTTCTATATTATAAAAATATACAACAAAATAGCAAATAGTGTGTCGTAGTTCCACCGCTGTTAAGAAAGGTCAAAAATTTTACAATATCTTTACGTTAGCATTTGTTAGCACCTAAAGGCGATAAATCATTTATCTAGTATTTTGATTATGATTGAACTCTTTATAAAACCGAGAGAATTAGAATAAACTTTAATTTAGTACCTTCAAGCGAACTAGCTGCCAACAAATTTTCCTTAATGAAATTTAATTAAGCATAAGCAATTATCAGCAACTTGGCTCACGACTAAATTAACCATTACAGCGAAAGGAATCAGATACCAACCGCAAACAAATTTTCTGTAACGGTAACAGGAAATAATAAGAATTATGAGAAATAGTCCCGAGATTATGTAATTTTTATGGTGATATTTTCGTTCCTTCAACTTCTGTTGAATTAGTTTATATAACGTATGGTAATTGCCTACTATAATGGTCAAAGTAAAGATTCATTAACGCTTTCAATAATAATGATTGATAGTAAATTATAACTTATCAATCAGTTGCTTTCCTTGCTTATTTGGGACTGTAACAATCAAATAAGTACAAATTTAAAATTTATTATGGATACTTAACACAGCGAACATAGAATATAGTTTATAGGGTGGCATTTCAATATTCCACTAAAGTTATCTTGCACATAGCTTTTAAAAAATGCGTTTTAACGATCATTAGGTGATTACCTAGCAGAGAAGATAACTGAAAATATAAAAAAGATTTGTTTCTGGTTTTGCAAATTCGATTTAAAGAAGATAGCTAAAAAGTAGTTACAACTTTAGTGTATTTAATTGTGCAAGTAAATTATTAATCGGCAACGGTATGTTATTATAATCCCTTAAAGTAGTTACTTGTTTTGCATATCTTTTAATTCTACTTTCACTATTGCGCAAGTACACCTCGTAACTGTATATTTAAATATATCCTTTCATGACAGGTATGTAACTCGTAAATTTCGACTACATTGCAATATAAAAAATTGATACTGCAATGTTCCAACTACAACTAACACATACAGAATTAATAAAAATAATAAAAGTTTTGTCATTTGTAGATTACAGATATTAGACTATTGCGGTTCCTACAGAAATTTCCGAATCTTAGGCAGTGGAAATTTTAATAGACAGCGAACGTGTTAAGATGCAATCCTCGATTAATCATCACATTAGAAGAGCGCATTATAAAAAAATTAAGTTATGCCACACCACATAGAGCAGTATGCGCAGAATTTGTGGTAATAGCAGCATCTTAGGTACTGAGTTAACTTAAATTATACGCAATGGTGGCTTGAATTAAATACATAGCTATGTGCAATCAAACACCAAAAATCCATACACACTTCACCAGAAAGGTTGCTTGGAGTGCAATGATCATTTAAAGCATCTCAAGCATTTCAAGGCGTGTTTCCTCCGCCTATAATTGCTAGAGCTAAATTTTGGTTTTCATTATCCAACTCTATTTGGTCGGATAAACATATCTTATGTTGTAGATTTTATAAAACAACATAAAATTTTACTAAGATGTTATTCAATGCATGTATTTTTCTAAACTGTAAAATTAATTGGTATACATACAAACTATATTTACATCTATAAATATCCATAGTTATATCTGCGAAAATAAATTTAAATTATTAAAACAAACTAAAAACAATCTGTACGTTTTTGATCACGCATCTAATTTTATTATGATGTTTTTTTGTAATAAATACGGAATAAAGCAAGCTCATAAATTATATTCGGACATGGGACATGACAATTTTATTATGGGCTGACATGCATTTGCAGTATTATTATTACAGTATTATTCCGTTTCGAGATTTAAAATTTCACTAAGTTTTTTCATACCCCCATAGTTTCATTGCAAGTTCTACGTATTAAGAAATACAGTTTAAAAATGCAGGCAAATATTGATAATAATACAAGCGCCCGAATAATTGTGCTTCAAGAGCAGGGTTGCAATATTTCCCAAATTGCAAGGGCACTAAACGTTACCGTAAGTACCTATTAATAAATAAATACTTGCAATAGTTAAACATACAAGACGAAGGATACTCGGTTCTATTTAACATACTCCATTTGAAATACATTTACAAAATTCGAAACAGATAAAAGTGACATTTCTTACAAAGTATTTTTCTTTAGTTAATAGATAATTTGCTTTTTTATAACATTTTGACACTCGAAAAATTTTGCGTTTCATTCATGTAGCACCCTTTTTATGAAAAAATTGGCGCACCGGTAACTATCTAAATTATGACTAAGAAATGGATTTTCTGCGTATGCAGCATAAACTTTAATCGATTTTGCTGGAGTATGCCTTATTTACGAAAAAAGTTACAAGCTATTCTGTTTTCGTAAAAAATAATGAAATTTTTGAATTTGATATCAGAAAGTAAAAATAAATGAGATTCAAATAAGTTTGCATAATTCTTATCCCCAACTTCATTAGATATAGGTGCATTTGCTTATTATTTTAAAATTAAATTAGACTGTTTGAGCCTGTATTATTACATTTCATAATTTTATCACATCCCGTTTTGAAGGTGTTGAGAAAATCATCTTCCAGCTATACTTTAGTAAAGCAGCAAATCAGACTTCTTCTTATGTAAACATTTTACCAGTAATAGAGTAATAGACAGGGTGTCACACAAAATCGTTCCGTTATTCCAAAATATTAGCAAAAGTCATAATAAACACAGGTCTGTTAATGGCTCCTAATGAAGCTACGGCCCTTCAAAGGGACGCTCAAACTTAAGATTTTATAGAATATCTCAATAACTTTAAAAACCGAAATTTTCTCACTCCTTTTGGAGGGCCGTAGCCCGTTTAGGAGCAATTTGTCGACCTAATTTTATTGAAACTTTTGCTAATCTTTTATTCTGTCACTACAAGAATAAAACCACTTTAAAAAAGTTAACTGTCTAATGCGTGTATTTCGTAATCAGGTGAGACCTTTTTCATATGGTGTATAATATAGCAAATCATAATTGTTGGGTAATACTATCAAAGGCATAAGCAATAAATTGGAACTGCATTGTGTGTAAATTATAAGAGAAAGGTCCGACTTATCGTCCACCTAATCACTCGATGACATTGCTATTTTAACTGTATTATTTATTGTTTTCTCTTCCATTAGAGACATACCGTCGGCCTGTGGCAAAGACACAACGCCAAAGAAAGGCGCTTAACCTATCGCCCTCGATCTGGTCGTCCACTGATCATTGAGGACATCCGACGTCAAGAATTGATACAGGCGGACACGGTGGACGAATTTAGACCTACCCATCAATCTGCTGGGAAATATGGTGTCTCTACGAGCACAATAAGACGTGTGCTCCATAGAGAAAGGGTATATCACCGACGTCTGGCTAGAGTAAATGCTCTTACAGAGGCTCATCGCTGAGAAAGGTTGAAATTCACACAGCCGTATTTACAGTACGATTGGGCGAATACAATCTTCTCTGATGAGAAGTGTTTTACTTCTAATCAACACGGTCTGGTACATTTATGGCGTCGTAATGGCACTCGTTACGATAACATAAATATAATCCCAAATAGGGTCTCTAGAAGGATCACTTTAAATGAATGGGTCTGGATGAGTACCGCCGATTCAGGGTAGCTCGTAAGAATTCCAGGGCGAGTGAATGCAGGTGCCTATGTCTAGGTGTTAAACGAGATTGTTACCGAGTGTGCGCAGGGTTTATCCGGAAGATCTGTATCAACACATTACTTTTGTTGATGACAACTGTCCAATACACCGTGCACACATTGTGGAAGATTGGTATCATCAGCACCGAGACACAAACCGTACTCCGTGGCCAGTCACATCTACGGATCTCAACCCAATTGAAAATTTATGGGTTGTAATTGTCCAGAGGTGACAGAATGAAAATGCACGAACTGCCGATGCCCTGTTGAACCATTGCACTCGAAGTTGGGAGGAGATTCGTGGGTCTGACTTGTGCTCGAATCTTGTGGGCTCCATGCGCCGACGACTCCAGGCCGTGATAGATAATAATGGTGGCTGCACCCAGTATTATTATAACTGGTACCTTTTGTTCTAATTATTATAGTTATATTTATAGATTATAGTTATAGTTATTATAATTATTATAGTCTTTATTTATAGATTTAGTTATGTATATTCAATTTTTTTTCTGTTATGTTTATATTGTAAATTATAACGATATTAGTTGATTGTTTAAAGAGTCTTTATTTATATTCACTGAATTGTAATCCTTTATTTACTTGTATGCACTCAAATATTTATTTTACAGTACACTAATAATAAACGTCTATATTTCTATTCATTTATGAGAGTTATTTCACAAGATTAGATTCTTAACGAGAACTAAAGCTAAAGGACTTTAAACAGCTATTTATATAGAAGGATGATATTCTAGAACGCACAGGAAAAATCATGAATAAAATTAGTTATATTGTGATAAATTACAATATTAGGACTCATTGCAGTAATTAGTCATTGGTAATTACATCATCTAGTTTAGTTCGATGGGGTATTCTGGAGTCTTCTACAAAATTTTTATCCTTTCTAAATTTGTCACAATGCTTTTTTTAGTAGTTTTATAGTGTAGATATGTATCTGTATCTGTATCATACAATGTTTTGATATTATAGAATTTTGTATTATATACAGGGTGTTTCAGATAATATGACATTCCTTTTAAGGGCTGTAAAAAATACAAATACAAAAAAGTACTTTTTTTCGAATTATATACAACGAGCCGCCTATGGCCGCATTCAGATTAAATCTGTTAAATCATTCATAAAATTATAACTGACCTACCTAACAATATTAATTTACAATAACATACACTTTTACAGCTGTAGCAGGCACATTGAGATTTGTTTACTACAATAAATTACGGGACAAGGGGATTGCCCTTCACACCATTGAAAGAATTTAGAATGTATACAATTTTTTCAACAATTTTGAAGAAGTTAGTTATTAATAACTGATAATAATAAAAATAGAGTTTAGTCATGCATTATTCTAAAAAATGTGTTTAAATGTAGACAGCTTAACCAATTAATTATTGATATTTTTCTATTTTACATCTAAAAATAGATTTTAATTTCTGAACTTGCGCATCATCCCACGCTTAAAATAAAAATCTGGTGTGAAACGACTTTCTCTTACGCACATAGATATGCCAATAGTGTCCACAAATGATTAGATTATTGTCTATGTTTATTTCGGAAACAATAATTGTAACGGTCACCCATTCAAGTTGCTGGAGAGGCGAAAGGTTGCTTAACCCCGGAAATCTTCTCTGATAAATTGCTTCAACGCATGTTGTTAGAAAAACTGTTAAGTTCACGTAAAGGGGCAATAAATACGAAATAACCATAGCTCATTTAAAAATAAAATTTATAGCTGTTTTCGAGAAAATCGCGAGAATAAAGTGGCACATCCGGTCACTCCATTTTACCTAAATTCTTGATGTCTCATTTTCGGAACATAAAAAACTTAAATATACAATTTCATTCATATATCATACTTTGTTTTTGAAATATGTTATTCGTAATTAATACACTAAGTACTTCCTGTTACTCGACTTTCAAAAATTTATTAGAGATAGAGCTAGATTCATGTAAAACGTAATGAAGTAATCAAGAAACTTACTAAGTTTTTAAAAATCGTTAAATCGATTTCAAGAAAATCGCGAAAAACAAAAATTCAGAAAATATCTAAAAATGATAGAAATAAAGTGGAACTTCCGGTCATTCGATTTTAACCAAATTCTTGATTTAGCATACCAATATAATTACGGCCATAAATATCAATTTTCATTCAGTTAGGACTTTTAGTTCCATAGTAATTTTATCTTAAGTTAACCGTGTAGGTACTTTCGGTTATTCCATTTACGGAGAAGCCTAAGTTATATGAAAGGTCAATAAATGGGTAAGATATGCAATAAGTTTTAAAAAAATCGTTATAGCGGATTTTGAGAAAATCGCGAAAAACCGAAAATTAGGAAAATATCTAAAAATAATACAAATAAAGTTGTACTTCCGGTTATTCGATTTTAATAAAATTTTTGATTTAGTATACAAAGGTAGGATATCATATGCAAGTTTCCATTTATCTAGGACTCTCAGTTTCATAGTTATTTTAGTCACAGTTAATGGCAAGACTACTTCTGGCTACTCATTTTACAGACGTTTTTTTGAGAAATTATTTTAATTAACTGAAGGGGCATTAAATTTGTAAGAAATTTAATAAATTTTAAAAAAATTGTTGAAGGGAATTTCGCGAAAATCCCGAAAAACAAAAAAATGACAAGAGTAACGTGGCACTTCCGGTTATTGCATTTGAGTGAAATTTTTTTTGATGGCGTGCCAAGGTATATACAAACTCAAATGTAAAATTTTGTTTATCTACGACTTTTCATTTTCGCGATATTTTGTTCACACACACACACACACACACACACACACACACACACACACACACACACACACACACACACACACACACACAGACACACACACACACAC
>JAHWXV010392507.1:0-15000 GCA_024586415.1 Phrixothrix hirtus | reverse complement strand
ATTAATTTTAGTTTACAATTTAAGTGTATAGGAAAGTAATTAACGTCAGTAAACTCAAATTAAGTTTAAAATGTGTAAGAGAAAGTCGTGTTGTGTCACACCAGATTTTTTCCTAGCTCTTCTCATTTTCCCATTTTTCCATTGATAGACATGGATAACACGTTTGAATATCTCAAATGTCCTTTCAACGCAATTTCTTGTGCTTACATGAAGGTTACTGTACCTCTGTACTGTTGTGGGTTGAGAATTTAAGAATCGTGTCAATAACTAAGGTTACACGCATATCCACTATCTACAAGCAAAGGGCACGAGCTAATTGTACTTTTTATAGAAATGCATTGAATATAGTACTATCATGAACTGAACTAGGTCACCTTGCTGCAACATCGTTAGATCTGCATCACATCCAACTTGAATATTTATAGAAAAATATTCTTTAGGGTTCTCGCACAATTGTGCATTATTTCCACCTTAGGTATGTATCATCAATTGAAACTAGTACACACGAAATCATTAATGTTAAAAAATCATAACTGAATGTTACGCATTTCTTGCTGTGAAATTGCGATTTTAGCATATCATGCTCTAAGCGTAACAATTAATGGGATAATTCTGCATGTATTACTAACATTGAAATTATCAGCAACTACTGTATAAAAAGTGTCTGTTGCGTTACATCGCAAATAAATTGGAAGCTGGTTAAATGTAGATAGCAGCACGTTTTTCATAATTTTTCGAACGTGATTGCATCTAAACAGAATCTTCTCTTAAAATCATGATCTTACGTCCTTTAGTAAATTGGTGACAAGGGAGGAATTCCAAATAACTTTTATCAGAAGAGGAAGATAATGGTGATAATGACAAAGTAGATAAAAATGTATTTTGTATATACAGTATGTCGTACATATTCGAAGTGGCAAGAGTTAGGGTATCCATTAAATAGGATAAAGGTTGCTTAAATATGAGATTATATTTATGATATTTAGAAATTTGACACATTTGTTAGTTTTGCAAATATTTGAAAAACGGAGTTTGCATTTCGGTTTTATTTTTTTATGTACTTACTTTAAGAGCTACTAAAGAACTTAAACCGCTGTCATTTCCACATTTGTTTAATAGCTGAAAAGAGTATAATTTTTGTACGACATTTTGTCTTTGAGCAACTATCATCAACTTTATTTTTAAATATGTCAAAAAAAATTTTGCCGCGCTTTCAGTCTATATTTATCATTGCAAAGACGGAAATGTGCCATAAGTAAGTACTTTCCTATGTTTCATTTATTTTTCTTGTTAAATGGTATAAGCTATTGTTAATGTAGCTTTGACAGTAGATAATTCAAAAATAAACTAACTAATTAACAATTACAAATTAAAAATCTACTACTAACCTATGTTCTAATTACCTTATGTGGGGTAATTATGTTGTGTAGTGCTCAAATTTAAAAATTTTGCCCATTTATGTTATAGGACTTCAAAAAGAGGTGTGCATGTAAAACTCTGTGTTGTAAAATATTAATTTTATCGATATTTTAGGAAAAAGGATCTTAACTCCGCACGTCAACATACCAAATTTCAGTACGATAAGTTGAATCAGTGAGACGTAATTAGAAAAATAAGAAACAAATCGTGTCATCTTTGTAGCTTATAAGCTTATAGCTCAAGAACGAAGAACTTTTCACCTAACCCTTTTTTCGAGGAATCGTCGTCATTTGTTCCACAGAATCAGTGGTTAAGTGTTGTCGGTGTTATTTCGCGACACCCTGTATAATGCTGTTAGATCAGGTGATCTCGCAGGTTAGTGTATTGCAGAATACGTGCCACTTCATCTTTCAGGAAATCGGTGAAACATGTAATCACGAATGGCTCTAGAGTTATATGCTGATCTTGCTGAAACAAGTAATCCTGAGTATTTGTCAAAGGTTAGTATCCTAATTCTTCTTCTAAACCATTTTCCAGGAAGTTGAAATAACGTTCTAATGTTAAAAATTATAATAAATTAAGGGTTCTATTATTTTTCTACCCATAATGTCAATCCACATTTTAAACTTACAGATACTGATGACTAGATATTTTTTTGAATGTGGATTTTGTTCTGTCAAATAATTGTTAGTTTAATAAACATTGTTTAGTATATCATTCTGAGAAGGTGCTACGTCATGCATCATCGCCTGATCCTAACACCTTGGTAAATTAGGAATTTAAATGCAGTAAATGGTTGCTTCCTCAAATTGAATTGAGCTGTAGATTTTGTCACATCAGTATTACGTTCAATTTATTGGAAATAAGAAAACGAATTTATTTTTACATATGTTCAAAGTAATCTGCTTTAGTAATAATACACTTTACGATTCTTTCCCTCCGCTGCTTAAAAGCCCCCAACTAGTCTTGTTTTGGAATACCTGCAAAATAGCCCTGAACTGCAACATCAATATCCTCATTGGATAAGAATTATCTGCTCCGCAGAGTTTTTTAGGCCTAAGAAACATCCATAAATCACACATTTTCAGGTCTGGTGATTATGGTAGATGTTTTATTACTTTCATATTCCTATCGACCAAAACTATCGAGTCGTAGATGTCGTATGTGACCACGCATTGTCACCATGTAGAATGATGACTTTCTCTGAAACTCTACTAAGCACTTCATTCAAACATTTTTCTATCTACTCCTTCGCTGTAACTGTCTTCTGTCCATTCAAATTAGTGGTGCTGACAAGCCCCGCATTCCTAAAGAAAATTACGTGTATAACTTTTTTCATTGCTCTCTGTTTTTTCGTTATTGTCATACACGATCTTCTTGGCGAGTTGGTACATCGAAAAAGGAAATATAAGTTTCATTACCTGTCACAATTTTGGAAAAAATTCAGTGTCCTTCATTATTTAAAAGATGTAGCGTTTGTTGGAAAATTCGGACACGGTCTGCTTTATGGAAGTCTGTAAGTTTGTGGAACATAAAACGACTAACGCCTTCTTTAAATGTAGATCATGTTGGTTGTTTCAACTGCTGAGGATTCAGTTCTAAGTTGATTCTTTATTACCTCATAGGCCACTTTATTGTCATCTGCAATTACCTTTCTAACAGTAGCAATGTTTTCTTTTGTAACAGCTGTAGAAGCACGTCCTGCGCTTTTCTGATGATGAGCAAAAGCCCTTTAACGTTCGATTTCCTTATATATCAGCGATAAATTGCAGCCAAGGAAGGTGATTGCTCACTAAACGCTGAATATAAACTTTCGTTGCACTCATAAACGCTAATCTTTCTTTGAAGTCGCAGTAAATTATAATTTGATAATGTTCTCTTAATAATTCCATTTTTTCTCGTATGTTGTAACTTTAAATACTTGATAAACAACCTTCTAACCATTTTAACATTTGCCAGTTATATATCAATTGAATGAAGATATTAAAAGTGAATATTTTGTTTTTCACGACTTCTTTGATTTTCTGTTTTAGCTCGGCTTTCGTATTAGCTTATGACATATTTAAGAAAAAAATTAATAGGACCATAAAATACTTTTGGCACACTGCCGGTTTTATAACGATATATGTATTATGAAAAATTTTGTCGAAAGATTTTTGTCATATTTAGAAAAATGTAGTTGATGATGAGTTCTCGAAGACAAAACGCCGTAAAAACGTTACATCGATGTCAGCTAAAGGTTTACTTTTTTTACTGGCTCTTATAATAAGCTCACAAGAATTAAACATGAAATCGGCAAAATTCCGTTTTTTACAAATATTCTCAAAACTGACAACGATGTCTCAAATTTGCAGACATAATAAATAATTATACAACTTTTATTCTATTTAACTACTTACACTGCCGTTTCCAAGATCCCCATGCTGTGCACCCTAATTTTGGATACAGTGTATAATTAATATTCAATTTATTAGAATACTTTGCATTTACTAATAATCTGTATTCAAAAATTTGATATTAAGTTAATCATTTTTCTTAAACACCCGATATTTATAGATTAATTTAAATTACAACTAAGAAACAACTAATCAGTGATTAAGGCTAAAATATGTTGATGTAATACAAAATTCAAAATTGATATAATGATTTATGAAATAAAAGATTAAAACATGTTTAAGACTTTAACCAACTGTTGCAGTCAGCATTTAGGGTTTAGATCTGCATGCCCACCCAAATGTTGAAATTGGTTTACACATTTGCTTATCGATTTTAACATATTCCCCTTTTAAAATAGCCGGCATTATCAGAATACGTTGTTGTATTACAATCATTCTTAATAGAAATATCACGCACTCCTCTTCAAATACAGCTGTTAATAGAAAGATGCGATGTAAAGTGTGGACTGAGAATACTTTGATATTTACTTTGATTTGTCACTTATAATTTAAAATTTTATAATGATTTCTAAGTTTTTATAAATTTTTATATTTAAAACTATAAAATATTTAATTCTAAATAGTTTGAAATTATTTTGATTACACACTTTAATTATGTTAACCTAAAATATCTTAGATATATCTTAAATTAACGATTTTTGCATATATAACCAAAAACTGCGTTTGGATATTTATTGAATTAGATACATATGTAGTTTGTTTTACAAACTCTGAAATTTCGGTGGTTGCGCGGTCACCGGTGAAAATAATACATGTACGACTATTAACTTAATTGAAAAAAAGTTTGTCATAATATTATTAATAAACGATTACTATTTTGTACACTGATTTCATATAACGACGTTACAATAATATACTGCTACAAAATCTTTTGTCATGTAATTGATTTATAAATTATTGTCAAAAGTACCAAAAAAAGGATATCAAATTTTAAACCGTCAATATTTTTATTGCTTTAATCAATTGTTAAAAATGTTGCTGGAATTGTATAATAACTTTTATTCTATTTTTCTTTAAAATTGCGCCATTTGCTGATTATTTATGTAGTTAATTTGATTTATATAACTAATGTGTAGTATTTATAATCCTTTCGTACATTTCTAACAATTTGTCTTAATTTTTAATATTAAATGTTTATTGACATTTAATAGAGTTTTAAAAAAGTACCTTCGGAATTTTTTGCGTATTAATTAGGTACACCTTACACTTTATACGAGGTCAACACTGAATGCTTAAAAAAGTATACCAATACGCTATCTATTTTTAAACAATTGATTTTAAAAATTGGCAAGAAATGGTACATTTCTTTGACTACACATTATATTGACATGACTTTACAAAATGCTTGGCATGCTCATATCAATCAAGGTGGCAAATTGTACTTGTTTGCCTTTAGAAGAAGTATTAGCGTAGGCATGTATGTAGTTTAAATCAATAAATGATTAAAATTAAATATTTCTTAAGGAAAAAAAGTTCCATGGCTAAGTGAGTTAATTGCGCTAAGTTGTGCTACATTTATACCATACTACAATTCAGTAACGTACAGTAGGTTCAAGATAATTGAACTTTGCTAGCATCACACTTTCCAATTTCTGTGTTTTAAAGACCATTACCTTTATAGATACGTTGGTTAGCTAAAAAAAGCGGAGCTGACAAGAAACTCATAAATTGAAACTTTCTCCTACTGGACAAGCCCAAAAACTTTTGAAAATGTTTTGCCTTCATTGACCATTGAGTTAAATTGGGATTTCCTGCGCAGCATGGCGCAAACATAGTACAATGAAAAATAATCAACAGAAATACAAAATTTGAAAAGGTCGGCATCAGAAAAAATTTGGTCTTTCCAATTATCTCGAATGCGCATGAGTTACCGCATTACGGTTTTTGGCACAGCACGGAACCTATATAGTATAACCAATAAAAATACGCATATTAAAAAGTGCGGTATTAACTTTACACGCTTAGGTAAAGCGGAATCCTACAAAAACCTGATTGTTTGATATACTGTGCGCGCAGAAATATCACGATGTAGGATGATTGTGCTTCATGGATGCTTTTCCTGAACTTTTTTAATTACCTTAAGTAAATGAACATACAATACCAGTCTGCATTTACAGTACCCCTATCCTTCAAAATAATAGTTGCAACATGAGCAGTTTTGGAGAAGCACTGTACTATATTTTTTTACCAACACAGCGACGCGCATTACTTTGATTAAGAGTTGAACAGCTAAAAAGATCAATGAGTCGATTAATGCTTTATTTCCAATTTGTAACTATATATCCATGCTTCGTTTCCTGTGACGGTATTCCACACGCTATTTGAGTTATGTTTATGGTAATAATATAGTGTATTTCAACATCACTCTTCATAAAGCTGTTTTTTGACATTTTTCAAATTTTGTAGGATTCATTGATAGCATATATTTTTACTTTAAGGTCTGTAAGCGCGTTTAAAACTCCCACAACATCTATCTTTAATTTGGAAACACCCTGTATATAAGGGAATCAATAACATAATTAAATGTGTAAAATACACGTATTCATTGAGATTAAAATTTACAAATAAGGATTTTACAGGTTATTACAAACCTCGTTTATAACAAAGAACCTTTGGAAACCCCTGGTTTATGAGTGTAAAAACGATTTATAACTTCAGCTTCTCACGAAACCATGTTTGTTTCTATAAATAACTGGCAACCACCAAACTCCCCTTTTGCGGCAATTTCAAGGCAAAGGAATACAGTATTAATTTTAATTGAGACCAGAGCTCACAAGTGTACGCACGTATTAACGCGGCGTGACATCGCTAGGAATTGCCGTTTCCGAATTCAAGAATACGAATTAGTTACCCGTATGAACTATCGACTGTCTAAATCTTAGAAAATCAGGTTAATTGGCGCTTCTTGCGAATAAAATAGGATTTGGGTCAAATTTTCGTAATGGTCGTTCAAATAGGTCAAAGGGTTCATCGGACGTTTGGAAAGTACTCCAGGTGCATTATAATAGGAAACTAAGGCAGTCATTGAGTCCCGCTATTAAAGTAACGAATCTCAAGTACTCACAAGTAAGTGGCCATTTTTCTGTTATTAAGGCCTTTTCCATTTGACAAACCAATAAGTTCACTTAGAGGAATCCAACCCTCAACCCTGATATTTTTTTTTGATAACGTAATAACCATTCGCTGGGGAAGTTATTACCGTCAAGTTTCAGTTAGACATTTTGTTATTTAACTATGTGAACTCTTTTAAATTTAAAGTAAAGGGAAGTAGTTAGTATAGCTAATTATTGTTATTTTGGACCACCTTTAATTCAAGGGGTTAATATTTTGTTACTAGTTAAGTAGATTTTACATCAGAAATTTTGGGGATCCCTTCTTTTTCTCGCTTGTTTATAATCAATTTGTTAGTTAGTAATTAATTGTTGTGTTCTAATTGCATGTATAAGTCATATTGTTTTATTATAACCGTATAGTTAAAACCTGATGCTTTTATTATTTCAGAATTTTCCATAGTTTTAGTAATACGTTATAATAATAACTTTCTTACAGGAAAATAATATATTTAAGTCTAACGATACGATTTAGGAGGGCTTCTTCAGTGGCGTACAAGAAATCAAGTACCTTGCAAGTATTCCGAATACAATAATCACATTTACGGTCGCAGTTAACAGTCCTTGTCCTTTAATCTCCAGTAATTTAAACCTCCATTTTTGACAAACAGATAAGGTGGCGCGCAAAATCACGACCCTTACCCAATTTTGACTCTTTGAAAGCCGTTCTGAATTTCTAGCTCAATGCTTACGAAAAAATACTGTATAACCCCCCTCCCTTGCTTCACCGTCGCTGATGGAGCAACGAGCTGATTCAGTACCAAAACGGCATTACCCTCTATCATCAGACCTCTAAGACACTTTTCGTCCCGTTATTGGTCTACGTGTAAAATGTTTTGTATCTGACTCATAGCAATCCTCAGTGTTAACGACTATTTTCATTGATCATTTTATAAGATGTATGAATATTTTCATTCGTATCAATTGTTCTTAGTTTTTCTTGTTTAACGTTATCACTAACGTAATTATGTCCATGTCCAAATTCCCTGAACTACTCGTAAATTGTTGTATTGGATGGACTCCATTACCAAATACCAGCCGCACTCCTTTTGACACTCAATAGGTATTAGATACGACTTAAAGTCATAAAAACTTATTACACAAAAGTGACCTCTCGTTAAATTCATGTTTTAGATAAACAGATCCCTTTAATTAATTATTAAGTTCGAATCAATTGTAATATCAGAACAAGAAAATAAAAATACAAGCAGAAGATATTAATTTTTAATTTCACAATCAGCATTTTATTCATATCAAGTCCAACCATTGTATTTCGGAAATTATCTGCGTTGGCATGTACTGTTCATTTCTGAATTTTTAATCCCAATTTCATATTTAATTTTAATTACAAATTTACTGCCCTCTGTGGGCACTAAATATAGCTGTAGTTGATTTAATGCATTAATTTATAAATTACTTTTGATATTTTATTTCCTTTTCTTTGATTTAACTTTACTCGTGTAGATATGTTTATTTATATTAGAAGTCAATTTTTATACTTATTTGGAATTTCCGCTATAATTGTAACGTTTATTTGATTTTCGTAAATTAGTACGAAATATTAATCCTTTTTAAATTCTACAGATTTCCTTCTTGTCGACGTTTGTTGTAAACTTTCTTTTTATGTACTAATATAACAAAATAACAAAATTATTTTTCCACAATTTAATACGATGTTAATTATGATATTCATTTTATTGTCAAATGGATGCTCCTTGGTTTATGTTGATGCACCATACGCCATATAACTTGTGAAAAGGGTAGTTTTCACTCCCAAGGTAAGATATGAGCATCGTAAAGCATTATGCTTTCCTCTTGTATGAATGTAAATATTTTGGCGTTTGTTCTATTCAAATCTTACATCATTTTGTATGTGAAATTACCATTACGTTCTAATATAGGACCAAATTTAGGGGCGCTTTTACCTTTCACAATCGAATTAGCGCTCGCTTAAAAAAATATGGAACTCTTAGATTTTTAATGTATAGAACTTGGGGTACTTGCCATTTAAGAGTTAAGAACAAAATAAAGTCTGCATATAGCAAAATATTAATCATACTGTAGATCATTTTGGTGTAGTAAAGGCACCTATGCATTTGATTAGGCAACCAAAAGTGCAATAATTAAATAGTTCTTCACCCAGTGAAATAGCATAGATTTAAAAACTAATGTTTTATCCACATTTTTAATTACCTACGGGAGCGTAATAATTTGATTTCATACTATTTTTCTTTTTCAAATTTAAGATCGTTGGATTTATTAAGTTCTGATTTCGTTTTGAATTAATTATGGGATAAATTTGGATTTCATGTAATTCAGAAAGTAACATAAATAAATCTGTAATAAGATATTTATTCTAAAATTGAAGTTACAAAAGATTAATTCATATTTTAATTTTGTTTGAGTAGTGCTAGGTCGATTGGGTACGTAACAAGTTAGTTACTTCTGCGTGCGTTTATCCTTTCCGCGGCGATACATTTTTAAATTCACTTCCGTTTGTTATGACGGGACAAAAATATTTTACTACCCTAAAGGTGCAGATAGTGGTATTTCCTGAGCTTACGATGTTGCGTCGGCAAGCATACCGTGGTCAAGGGGGGTACAAAGTTGGATATTAGCTAAGTTCAAGAACGTCGTTGTATTGACGGAAGGACAAGTCGTATTTAGAGGGCGCCACTTCGTTAAAGACTTTAGGCTTACAAGAGAAAGAGGGCAACGAAGAAGCTTATTTCTTAAACCGTATTGCGAGGGAGCCGTGGAGTACTTACTATATAAGTAGATATTGAATCGTACATCACTGATATACTTCGATCAGGCCAATTGTAGACTCACAATTGTATATACATATTTTACTTTAGGTTATTTCCAATAAACTGCTGAAAGAAAAGAACGGTTACTTATCTTTTTAATTTGACCGAACTAGTTAGTCCAGTGGAGTCTATGAAAGTGAAGGTTGAAATTTCGAAGAAATGCTTCGCAAATTACGTCGCGGTAAAGTTACAGTAGAGGGATGCTATTTACTTGAGGTCCAAGGACTCCGTAACTTCCACAAAGAACTGAGAAACCTCTGGTTCCAGGTATATCGTACTGAAGTGTACGGCATCATGGGATCTTAAACCGTTGTGTAGGAAACGAACGTGAAATGATGACAGTATGACCCAATTACCATCTGCCTCTGGGCGTCAATAGACCGAGTTTTCAATAATTCGGTCCTCTTTACAAAACTTGAACTTGGCTAACTCTTCGATCGTGTTACTTAAATTCAACCGCTGCACGAACTAAAGAAGCGTCCTTCTACACCACTTTAGCCTTAACTTACTGTCGAAGCATCTCTTTCGGAGGAAAAGAAGTCAGCGGGGACTGTTGGTACTATTTTTAGAATAGTTAAAGCTTGCTTACATATTTTCTGACGTAATAGTTTCTAAAATATGTGTATGTTTCAATCAAATTTTGTTTTGTAACAAAGGATTAATTTAAATTGTTATTTAAGTGGAATTAATTGTAAGTTTAAATATATAAATTTTATTGTAATTAATATTAAAATGACGACGCGTTATTACCAGATATGTTCAAAAAAATAATCATGAATTTTTCTATACAGGGTCTCTCTAAATAATTTATTACTATGTGTGTCAAAATGTTAGACGCGTTTACATTAAGTTACGGTTCTGTACGAATGTGCTGAATTACCTGTTTTGCTTTTTTAACGAATTATATTATTTCTATGAAATTTCATTTAAGAAAGGTTACTTTTAAATTGCTATAAATAACAGCAGTTGCTATAACGTTGGTTTCATATTATTTTAGTGGTAGTCCATCCGGGATGTTACGTAGTTTGTATCTTGAGACGCTGTGTAAACCTAACTAATATGGTTACCAACAGTCGAGAGGGTAGATGCATTTTTTTTGGGAAACTATTGAGATTACTAGGGCTTAGAATTGATCTTGGTCAACATCGATTTCCGCTATACTGTGTGAAGATGTCCCGTTGTACTTATTTAGGACGAAAACTGTAATTAGGAATCGTTGTTTTATCATTTCTGTCCACTGTTGAATTAAATCTCGTGGGTTCTCCAAACAAAATGGAAAAATATTTACAAGTCGTCAAGAGGCATGTTACTTCGTCTCACCTCAACACGTAAGGTTAGCGTAATAATTGGGTTTCTGCCGAAGAAGAACGAACATTTTCATTAAAGTTATTACCATTTTTGATTTTTGTTGTAATCGTACCAGATAAAATTATTCTTGGATTAATTTGTTAAATAATTCAATTGTGTAGAACGCAATGGATATGCTAGTAATATATGTGAATTCATATTCAATAAAAAAAAATGCAATTTAAAATTAACTACTGAATTTGAGTGACTACTTTTGGTTTCTATCATTAACTTATTATATTAAATAAATTGTATACGTTGTCAAGGGACAATTCTATATTTAATCTGGAAGATTGGGTCAGTAAAATATATTGATTACTTCGATTATTTCCCTAGTGTTTTATCTCTGTGATGTAGTCAAGGAATTGTTGACATATCGCGAAAGGTAGGTTTCTTGTACAAGTAAAATTAGCGCTTTTTATAAAGTAAAGAAGAAAGTTATGACATTAAAAGTCAAATTGAATCGAATGATCCTAAAATTTTGCTACTTAAATGAATTTACTTACAAATAAATTCGAATCCTTTCAAATGTCTAAATAAAAAGATTTTGTTATTAATTATGTAAGATAGGTAGTTAATTATTTGATATCCTTTCAAGTCTATATTCTCTTAAATTTAATTTTATGATGCTAATTAATGATGAATACTTATGATCTTACAAATAAGTATTTAATATTTATTAAATCTGCCTCATGATACATTAATGTACAGGGTGAAATAAAAGTTGATCTCAACAATTCTTTTGCAGATTTGCAAGTGTAATTTATAAGTTATATAAGTTCTAACTCGCTGATCTCTCAAATGCATAACCTCCCACAGCCAATGTCTAAGATTAATAACTGTTTCGAAGAGTTTTTTTTTCATATTATAACAAAAATGTTATAACAAAAACGTGGCGCCTAAAAGGCAAATTTCTCTATACACGCTCTATTCTTACATGTCTAAGCTAGGCCATCAAACTCATTATTCTGAGATTGTAAAATTTCTTCAAGGTAAGTGGTCGGAGAGAAGTATCTACACGATTAACAGAACTACCCGCCTTTACTCTGCCGAATTAATTTGAGTTATCCGGTCAAGTGTTTTTATTTATAACCATAGGTTTAGGTTATAAATTATTCTTTAAAAATTTTATTTGCAAGTAGTAAAAACTAATAATATTTAGTTATTGCATTTTGGGTTGTCTAACGAATTAGGCTGCTAAGGTTTAGGATTAGGCAACTCAAAATACTGTATTCAAATTTTGCTCGTTTTTAATAGTTGCAGTTAAAATTTTTAGAAAAAGATACGTAGGAATCAGCGGAATAGTAAGAATTCATAAATAATAGTTTTATCTACAATTTTTAATTAATTACGGAAACGTCATATTGAAAAGACGCAAATTATCTTTTTTCAATATTACAATTCCGCATTAATTAAAAACTGCAGATAAAACTATTATTTATGAATTCACACTATTCTGCAGGTCCCTACGTATCCTTTTTTAAAAATTTTAACTACAACTATTAAAAACTAATAAAATTTGAATATTGTATTTTGGGTTGCCTGACTCCAATCCCTAGGAAGCTTAAGTCTTACATATTTATGTTCTACGTTAGTTAGTTTCAAAACTGTACAATAAAATATAATTGATAGTTAATTTATAATTTAAGTTAACCCTGTTTTGTTTTTAAAAACTGATTGTCGAATAACTAACTTCTAAAACATTTTGAGTCTCAGTTGAACAAAATCGTCTAAACCATAACAGATATGCAAACATTTATAATATATGTAGCAAAATTAAAGCTATTTTTAATATCAGAGATACGAATTTCAAGTAAATTTTAAAACCTTAAAATGGAAATTACTTCCATTTAAAAGTTTGAGAAGTTCTTGTGTTTTTATTAACTTTCTACGGTTACAGGAACCCTACCAATGCAGTTAAAATAATATTATTGCTATTTTAAATAAGCAATGAAACGAAACTCCTTTTTTATAAAATATAAAAATGTACATTTTGAAAGAATTTCAAGCAATTACATGCAATTCATTAAATAAGTATTTCAGATTATTCAAATTTTACGGCCTCTTGCAGTAGAAATCTGAAGTATGCACTGATGGAGCTTCGTTACATAAGTGTGAAATATATAGATCAGCAGTCGTAAATGCAGTAGAATGCGGTTGCAGAAACAGATTCAGTGGCCTGAACGGTCGTAATGAAATGCCACTTCACGCTAGAATGTGTTAAAGAGCTTTTGTCGTCGCCGTTGGATAACCAGTTTATAACCACATTCAGCACCACCTTTTCAGATTACTACTTAATAGCCACGAAGTATCTGAATAACTCGTCAGAATTAGACGAAGTATCTTTTATTTGTATATATATATCCACATATTTTATGCACCTATAAACAATAGTAAATGGAATGTACATTTAAGCCCTTAGAACAGCATTGTTTTACAGTTTATGTTTTTGACAAAATATTAAATGAATCAAGAATCCTTTGGATTCAGATTTGGCAGTTCCTTGTGTAATAAGATATAAATAATTTTCAGTTGGCCAAAGGTAGAAGTTTTCATACGTACAAAATAGTTGAAACTTTTAAACACATCTATCTTTATATAATTGTAATAAGCAATCGGTTTATAAAAGAATGATGAAATGAGAGAATGACAATAAAAATACAATAAAATTTAAAGTGCGCAAGCTCAATAAATTATGTTATAAAATGCCTTATCAAAAAATAAAATTTTATAGGGCATTTAATTTTTTTTGTGTTTAAAGTTTATATTAGTTAGTAATTTGTTATACAACTTAATGCACTGTATCTTGTAATTCAAAGTTTAGAATATACTCGTATATAAGTGGTCATGTCACCATGACGAGTAGCATGACGGTGAAGTTAGGAGTTTTTGTGAAATTTCCAGTCTAAGGTATTATCTAATACAGTCTCCAAATATTTAACTGACGATAAGAGTAGATGTATGTAGTTGTCTATATAGTGGATAATTCATTTTCAAATGATGGTAAATATTTGATTTCAACTATTATTAGTGATGTGATCAACATTGAGAAAGATGAATTTCCAAGGGTGACAACTTTTTACAACGATATTTATATGAATAACTAACACGCAGTATTTCTGTTCGATTGGTTTTATGGTTAAAAATTTTAAAGTTCCATCATAAACCCTTTAATTTATAGGGAATAAGAATTATGTATTTTATGGAATAAAAAACGCGGAACAATTGAATTGTAGAAAATAAATGAAATTTTAAAAACAAGCAGGTGTGGTAACTTACAGAAAGCCACACAATATCGTTACCAAATTGAGGGAGCATATTGCTTATGACAAAAGAATTAAGAGATCAATTAAATATTTTGATCATATCAAGTCGAAATTTTGAAAAACTTTAACTAATGTTTTCATGAAGTAAGTAGGAAGTCGTTGTGTGAAAAATCAAACATTTGATGAAACAGGGAGTTGCCCTGAAAACAGTTTTCACGTAACTATTAAAACAAGCACAATTTGGGCAGTTTTTCAAATATTTACCAAATCTTTCAGTACGGATTTTACATATTTATTGGAATATTTAGTAATTAAGCAATTATTATAAGTAGGTTTAGAACAAGTCCGCAAATTACTCAAAATTAATGTATATTGAATATTAACAGCTAAGGTTACCTAAATACTTTAATTTTATGGCGATAAAAACTGATTGTAAACAAAAAAAATATGGTGTGAGACAACACACGACTTTCTCTTACACATTTTAAATTCAATTTGAATTTATTGATCTTAGTGACTTTCCTATACACCTAAATTGTAAACTTTAAAATTAATTTAAAAGCATAAATAATTCATCCATTCATAATTTCCT
>JAHWXV010392496.1:0-17977 GCA_024586415.1 Phrixothrix hirtus | reverse complement strand
ACCTCATATTAGGAACCACAATATTACATTTGTTCAACAACTGTTCACAATCAATTTGAAGGCGAAACATTTTGCTAACAATTATTACGGATGCTAATTTACGTCTAGTATCCAATCTTTCGACTTGAAATTTATAAAGCAATTCTTTATATGAAATATGGTTTTTAAAATTTGGAAAAATACCGAACGTTTTATAATGCAAATGTCTTAGAAAGCATTTTTGAATTTTTTCGTTACGATCGTTTTCTACAAAAGAAAAAGGACAACTCTTATCGGTTTTGTGTGGATTTTAGGAAGTTGAACAAAGTTACGGCGAAAATGCTTATCCCCTCCTTATCTTTCGTTCGTTTCAGATCGTCTCCGGGATGCTCGATACATCACTTCGTTGGATATTAAGTCGGAATACTGGCAGATTCCGTTGGAAGAAAAGGTGAAACAATATACAGCATTTACTGTACCTCTTAGAGGTTGTTCCAATTCAAAAGGGTGTCCTTTGGTTTATCGAATGCATCAGCTTCGTGGCAGAAAGTAGTCGATACAGTGTTAGGCCAAGAACTTGAACCTTTATTTGGATGACGTCATTATCTATACACCTGATTTTGACACACATTTGAGAGTTCTAGAGGATGTGATGACTCGTTGAACCGACGAAGGCTTAATAATAAGCAAGGACAAATGTACACATTGTCTAGCCGAGCTTAAATACTTAGGTTATGTGGTAAACTCAAAAGGTTACAGGTTGATCCAGACAAAGTGGCGTCCAATCTTAAGATTCCCACACCCAGATCTGTACACGAAGTCCGTCGAATAAGGCTAGGTTTCATGGTATCAACGTTTCATTCCTAATTTTTCCACCATTGTCGCACCACTCCCTTCACTCACGAAGAAAAATTCAAAATTTGGTTGGTCTGAACTTTGCGAGGCCGCTTTGAACGCAATTAAAACTTGTTTGGTCTCCGCTCCTGTTTTTACATGTCCCGATTTTCCGGTCCCTTCTTGCTTGCAGACCGATGCTTCTGATTTTGGTATTGGTGCAGTATTAATACAAGTAATTGATGGATAAGAACGAGTAGTTTGTTATTTAAGCCGTTCACTTGATAAGAACTAGCGGAAGTATTCCGTAACGGAGAAAGAATGTCTCGCAGACTTATGGGCTATCGAAAAACCTGGACCGTATGTTGAAGGTTCCCATTTTATGGTTGTTACAGTTCACTATTCATTGGATTGGTTACACAATTTGAAAGACCACCAGGTCGACTAGCTCGATGGGTAATCAGATTGCAACAGTATGATTATGATATCATTCATTGGAAGACCAAAAAATATGTGATTCCGAATTCCCTGTCCCGAACGATTCCAGTAATTGACCCCCTTACCATCTCCTCTACTTCGGAAGTTAAACTAAACCTGGATGTTTCTTCGCCAGATCTCCTGATAGGTGGATCGCGACGGTGCTTAAGTTGGTAAGTCCTAACCCTATTCGGTATAACAGATGGAGAGCCCTTGATTGGAAATTATTCAAATACTTTCCAAGGCGCTAACCAGAGTTGTGTACCGAGGAAAATAATTGGAAACGAGTGATTCTGAAGGTAGAACGTACGGCAATTCCTAAGAGATTACATGACGAGCCTACCCCAGAACATTTTGGCATCCATAAAACATACGATCAACGTTATTATTGGTCTAATATGAAAGCTGATGTCACCAAATATGTAAAAAATGTTCGGTGTGCACGGCTCAAAAGTTAGAACAAAAAGGACCTCTAGGGCATGTGGCAGCTCAGCCGAGTGTCCATAAACCATGGCAAATGATCGCTACCGACATAGTTGGGACATTACCACGTCCGACTCAAGGATATACCTATATTTTAGTTGTGGTAGATTATTTTACCAAGTTTTCATTACTATCTCCGCTTCGACCTGCTGCCGCTGTGGTGGGTACGCAACGTATGGAAAATGACTTTTTTTAATGTTTGGAGTTCCTCAGGTTATCTTGTGTGATAATGGTGTGCATTTTCGTAGTAAAGAGTTTAGCAGAATGACTTCATCCTATGGTGCGGAATTAAGATTTAATGCTTATTATCATGCACAAGCTAATCTCAGTGAAAAGGTGAATCGTGTACTCAAGACTATGTTAGCTTCACATGTTCAGGAAAATCAGCGAACTTGGGACAAATATTTACAAAAGATTGGGTGTGCTATTTATACCGCATCGCATGGAGTTCTTGGAGTATCCCCGTGTTTTTCAAATTTCGGTCGAAATATGATGTTGGAAGGAAATTCTCGTTCCGAAGATCCTTCCACAATCAAGGTGATGTTCCACCATCGAGCGCTGTAGTCATTAGCCGTATACCTCCTACACTGGAGAAGTTGCATGAGGATATCGCGAAGCGAATTAAGATAGCTTCAGAGAAGAATCAAAGATAATATAATTTGTGGCGTCATCTTGCTACTTTCGAAGTAGGTGATTACGTGTGGAGAAGAAATTTCGTGTTGCCAGATGCTTCACGCTTTATGACAGCTAAGTTAGTACCGAAATTTATCGGTCCCTTCTTGATTCGAAGGAAGGTTTCGTACCAGACGTACGAGCTAAACGATTCTTCAGGTACGTCGAAAGGCTTATGGCACGCTAAGGATTTGAAGGCAGACCCTACTTCGGACTGACTAACGAAACTATCTTCGACGTTACCGACTTAAGCTGTGCAACCAATGTATGACTGTTCCCTCCTTCTCTATCTCTTCCTTTCTCCTCATATTTTTTTTCCTTATCGCTTCTTTAGCGTCGTATTAGTGCAGGTTCACGTGAATCGATACTAATCGCTTGTCAGGCCTATCGTCAGCACCTGGTAAGTTCCGTGGATGACAATTGGCCTTAGGAGACAACTGGGGGTCATTTTGAACTTCGAGCCTTGATACTTCTCTTTCATTTTGTTGGGCTTTACCTACCACAAATCGCGGCGCATGTTCTCCTATAGGTGCGTATGGGAGCTCGCAGGCTACTGCAGCGATTGGGCGATCGTTGTGGAGCGCTGGAAATGTGACCGTACGCTCAGTATCTTTGGTAAATGGACGTCCATACCTCTGCCCTACAATGTTGGTGGTTGGGGTAGAAGCCTGTCCTTTCTTATAGTATGATTACCCTTTGATTTTGGGGAGAGAGCACTAGTTGATACATGTTGAAAGCCCAGGGCGGGATGGATCAGCTTTAGAGCAGGAGCTTCACTCCTCATCTCGTACCGTCCGTGACCTTGTTGTGGCTGTTTAAGAATACCACATCCGCAGGTTAGTCTGCGTGTTGTAAAAGGCGACTAAATTACTACCTTGTTACCCCATGTTCCATCGTGGCCTTAGGCTTGGGTTGATGCCGTGTTGTGGCGGCTTTAAAATTCCACATCCACAGGTTTGTACTGTGTGTCGTAAGAGCCGACATCCTTACCACTTTTTAGTTTGTTATTGTTCTATCTTGGACTCGTTATGGATCTCAGGCTTTATATGAGACCTTTTTCTTCTTCTTTTGTTTACCATCTTCTCTGTGTGGATATAGTTTATTCATATGACTTACTAATTTTGATATTCTTTACCACCTCATTTCATCGTGAAGCTATCGAGTATTTGGCCTTGTGTTCGGCCGCCAATTTATTTCGGATTGTACTTGTTATTTATTGCCAATGAGTCGAACTGCCTTCCCTCGTTCTGTTTAGAGTGTTAGTTAAACTTTTGGGGTAGACCTTTTTTGGAACTTTAAATTAATTATTTAGGATTTTATGGCATGTGATTTTGTCAGTGCAGAACACCACATCCGCAAGTCGGGCTGCGTGTCGTAAAAGGCGACTAACTTACCACTTTTATGCATCATATTTCACCTTGGCGTTAAGCTTGGTTGCATATTTTGTTAACGACCGTCCGTGTTGTGGGACAATGCGTGGGCAGTGTACTCTTTCGGGTTGCTTTGTGTTTTTGGTTCTGACTAAGTTTTGTTGGTCCCTTGAGTTTCCTTGGGGCTCTCTTTTCTTCTTCTCTCCAGGTAGCAGTGGTATATGGATTTCGCGTGTGCGGATTTACGATCCAACCGGTACTCCTGTTGTCCTCATTTCTTTCCTTCTTTCTTCGCCTGGGAGGACTAGAGGTTTGACATCTCATAGTCAAAATCTGTTTTTGTTCATTTTTTAATTTCGGTTCCGTTTGTAGTTCTCTTTCTGAGGATTTTTAGGCTATCAACAGAATCGTTTCGTTTTTGTAATTTTAATCATGAATCTGGTTTTACGAAATGGCTTGTTTAGTTGTTTGTTTGGTATTTTGAGAATTTTTCGGTGAAAATATCTTTTGCCCAGGGTGATGACAGATTTTGGTGGCGTTCCGCTAATAAAGGACAAAATCTTTTTTCTTCAAGTTGCCGCCTTGGATTTGTTTCTTAGAAATTGAATTGTTGACAGGACAACGGGAAGAACAATAATTAAAAAAAAAATAATAGAAATTTTTTTAGAGAAAGGGAAATAAATTGGTTTGTTTCGTAATCGGATAGAAAAAACACGATAGACGCATTCCTTTCACGTCCGTGTCGATTAAGATTCTAATCCTTTCAGTAAGTGTAACAGAGAGACGTAATTTCCAGACGTCTGATAGGGTTCGGTGATATTTCAAAAGTGGGTACGCATCGTCGAGTAATTAGGGCAATAAATTTGGCCGTGTGTTGTCTCTGTGTTAAAAAGAACGTTCGGTGTGTTTAGTGACTCAACATAGTGCCAAATGTTGGAAGACCCGGCCTAATAGATGGAATGGCATATCTCTGGGATTTAATTAGCGTGTTTCACACTGTAGCAGTTTTGTTGAACGTGTCAAGTTCTCGCGCAGGCGCGGGAACCCATAAGTCATCACGACAGACCGTTTTGCGTAATTTAACAATGCAAACTAAGGTAATGCCCTTTTGTTAGTGTTCTCTGGCTTCTTTACTGGTGACCTTAGAAAAGTGTAAGAACTTAAACCGTCGCATGTGACGAGGGATCATTAATACATAACTTCTATGGAGATCATGGACGTATACTTGCGTTAACGATGTCTAAATATAGATTCCCCTAATTTTAGCGTCAGTAGATTTGCGTAGTCCTTCCTCTATCTCTTGAGTAAGGCCAAATTCAAGGAACGGAGAAGTTATTCTGTAATCTTTTTGTAACTGTTGGTTGTGTATGTACGTTAATTAACCCCATTTCCTTGTCAATAGATATGTCTTGATAGTTAATTAGGCTTTTATTTTTGACAGTAGAATAAGCTAATTTATAATATCTTAAATTTAAGAGGATATGTACTAACCAAAATCCCCTTGTAGACCGCGATCAAAATTTATACTAACCCCCTTAATTCAACCCTGATCATGGTCTAGTATTAAATAGATAGAAGCATATGTAGATGATTATATTTATTAATGATATTGGAAAAAACAGGTTCTTTGTTTTTGAATTTACATTAGATTATTGTTTCCCATTTTAGAATATGGATATTAACAAATATCTTACTGTAAAATAATGAAGCTTTAGATAATACATTTAATACGTTCTGTTAATGCACACCGATATATGAATACTAAAATATCAATTCCCTTCGATTACATTTATTTTTTCGTTTTTAGAATTCTTACAGCTTCAGGTGCGTACTTATGAACGTACCTATCCTTCTTCCAAATAACCTAGCAACTAAAAAATATCGTAGGTTTTAGATTTCGTTGCTGATTTAGTTCAAATGTTAGTTGTCTGTGCATAAGACGGGCGGCATGTAGATGAAAATTAAAGCTTTTAAGATTTTCACAAAAACAAATCCAAATAAAGCAGAAAAATTCACTATTGATTACCTAAATGTATCTTTTGAATTGTTTATAAGAATCACGTAACAATGTTAATATATTAGAGAGTTTTCGCACAACTACCGATAATCGATAACGTAAAATTTTTAAAATTATACAAGCGCAAAACTGTGTAGGTCTAATAGTTATCTTAACCACATAAATGGACCACATTAACGGGAGGTTATCGGGACACGGTAAAGGAAATTATAAGGTTAGGTTTCTTTGTTTACCTACGTAAGAGAAATGTTATAACAAAAGTCACGGCTTAAATTTAAGTCAAATTATAATCTATGCTGATTACAAATACAGTTCTTATAGGTACTTTCCAAGAAAGGTTCGTCATAAGGCGATATAACAAGTTACCGAAAAGTGGGTTAGGTACACTTAAATTATCTAGCGATTAGTGCATCTTAAACATGTGAAAACTTTTAAACACATATTTTAAGATAACTATATTATAATAAGTATCAAGTGATTTTAAAGTTTAGAGGATCAATTAGCGTATTGGTGCGAAAACTCCTTATTAATTGTTTCATTACTAGAGAAGAATAATATCTTTAATAAAACGTTGTTTTCAAGAAATTGCTTGAACTTAGCCTTAATTAGGCCGCAATTATGACGACACAGTATTAAGCAGGCTTATATTACCGTATGACCAGTCAAATGCACTATAAAGAAGCCAAAAATACTTGTTATACTATTAATTATAAGTTCATATGTCAATAAATGTATTAAGAACGTTATGAATGGTTACACAAGTATCATTATTGTATTATGAATGTTATTAGAATAACGAACTCTATAAAAGCTCTGAATATTGAAAAATTGAACCGCATATCATATTAATTTTGGCGTTTGCTGAAAAATAAGGCGTTTTAATATTATTTCTTACATATTTAACTCAAAAACTTTAAATTACTAAGGTTAATTACGTGTAGTTACTAAGTAGTCTTTCAGAAAAATTTGATCTGCTTTAGGGATTGCTAAAGTTCCAGTTGGGGACTATCAGAAAATATTGAGAAATTAGCCTATTGTAAAAATACATTACCGTTGATAACCACCAATGCTAATAAAATTTAATGTGGACAATTAGCGAAAACTGTGTAATATGTACCAATAAATTGTTAATTATCAAAGACCTTTTTAAAAATATTTCCCACAGGTAGTTTTATTCGTACATCATTTAGAACTCTTCAATAAGATCATAATGTAATACTTTGTTAAACATTAATTTAAATTTAATGGAAATAGTTAATCACTGCGACACTGTTTAGTGACAAAAAGTCACATGAGTGCTATTAACAAGAGAAGGGTGGATTACACATGCGATAATGACCTTTTCTGGTAGACCGTAGTTTCAAACTGATTGAGTCATAATTTGTTTTCATTCATTTAGTAAAATTTTTAGCCAACATAGAAATCCGTAAAACTTTGACCCATGAACGTTAAATATATAGAGGGCATCATCAATACTATTAGAAAATAGGGATTGTAAATAATTATTTTAATATTAATTAATATTAACATTAGTGTTAATAAATCTTTAGGGAAAGGCTATATTTTTAAAATTAAGATAAATATTTGCATAAAGTTTTAAGAGAATTCAATACTGACACAATCTTTGCTTTTTAAATTAATTTTCAGCGATGTATGGAAAGTAGATAATTGAATGTTTGAAAGTGACAAAGTATAAACACCACTGGGAAAATTTAATGCCTCCGCTTTACGGAAATAATTCAATAATGGCAGCGGAAATTACATTTGCAACCCGGGATTTATTAAAACCTTACCGAAAGATAAACATTTTTTCTGATACCAAGGTGTTTTAAAGGATCTAAAATTGCAATGCCTAACTTCTTTTTAATAACTAGTAGGGTTAATTTTTAAGTACAATTTTGGTTGCTCAGTGCACAAAATATTTATCGTAATAGGCATTCTTGTGCTTAAAATTGAATCAATAGTAATACAGCTTTATAAGGGAAATATTAGACTTAATCGAATTGAGTTACTGAAATTTATGATGCATAATAGGTGTTTAGTCTACTATTCCCATACTGATACATTTATTAATTCTTTATTTAAGGCTACTTTTTAAGCAACTTATATTTAATGTTTAAAACAGAGATAAGCAGATTCTCAGATTTATATTTCGCTTTTCTTTTATGGTACACTTAGTATTGACTTGATAAAAAACTTTCTAGAGGGAATATAAATGGGATAAAATTAGGCACATTTCAAAAATATTGTCAATGAAGCATAGCCCAAGCAAGCGCGATTCCTTTAAATGGAATGATCAGTATTTTTTATGGTAATTGAAACCACTAAATCCCTGAAATATTTTTGACACTAAATATAATGTTGACAAATAATAGGGAAGAATAAAAGATTATCAATATAATTATTGAAGTTGGTTCATTTTGATATTGCAGTTAAATTCATACGAAATAATAAAGAATTATGAGTATAATTCGAATTTCAATAAAATTAAGTTAAAAAATTATACGTGTTAAAATTACCATAGCATCGCAGAATGTTTTTTATTATAAAAGAGACTCAATTGACAAATAAGACTCATAAATCATTAAAGGTAAAGGCATTAGTAAGTTTGTAATTATGTGATTCTTGCAATTCATAATATTAGTTGAAAAAAACAAATATTTTAAATACAAAAAACAATAATCATTAATAATTATCATAATCTTTGTCTATCTTTCTGATTTCGTCGATAACCAAATGTAGCTACAATTGAATGGCAAATTACATTATCTTATATTAATGATTCGTGAACACATCAACGAAATATTTTCGCAAAGGTGATTAGGCCGAAAACGTCAATTATAAGTTACTCATCTATTAAAAGTTTTCTATCCTTTCATATTTTGTTATGTTACATTTCCTAACTTTACGTTAGTAGAGTTTTTATGGGGAACCTTAAGTTACTGGTTTATCGTCTGGCAGTCGTCGTCTACGAAGATATACAAGAAAGCGCTAACCAGTGATTCTGATGAATTACCCTGATTACAATATTAAGCAGTGTTAAACGATCATTTGATTATAGGTTTGAGTGGTGATTTCACAAATGCTATACACTTTGTACAATTAATAAAAAATAGCGTTAAATGACATTGTTGACAGTATTAATAACAAGTAATGAAATTATGATCTTAGGTGTTACAATAACGAAGATGTGCTGATTTAAGAAACCCTTCTATGAAATGTTAATTAGACAGTTATATTTTATTACTATTTTACAACAGAGCTATCTTTAAATTATAAATTGCTAAGTTATAATAAAATGTTTAATATTTTTATAATTTCTAAATATATTTCTTAGGTGTTATCAATGTAAACAAATTATAAATATTAATTGTTGTCCTAAATGATCGTTTAAAGGAATAGTATAAATTTGTAAATACCATCAATAGCTATTGCTTTCACAGAAAGTAATCTACAAAAAGTTTATTTACGAATGCCTTAGTATAAAAAGTGAATACAAATACAGGTATTGTGGGAGGAATAGCCTTGGTTTCGATAGATCTTAGCAACTTTAGTATAACCAAAAAGGCTATAAATGACGCATATTATTCCTAATCATTACTACGGAGCGAGGACTTTCGAAATCTACATTCAGTTATAACTTAGTAGAAAAAATATAAAACAGGGACAACATTTCAGCCAATACACATCATTAATATATTTTTGGTGGCACCTGTTAGAACAGAAAATCACTGTTCCTTTTTTAGTTTAACAATACGTAAAGTAACGGTGTAAACAATTTTTAAGTACATAACAAATAATAATAATAATAAATTATATTTATTTCCCATCAAATTAATTATTAAATTTAATAATAAAAAAATAAGTTAATTATAATACCTAAAAGTATAAAGATTTTAAAATTTTACCTCTTAGCTGTAAAAAGTGATCAAAATATTATCAAATTTTATTACTCAAGGTTGACAGCAATTACAAATATATTTATTAATTGATTTCTGCTATTAAAAATCAAATTTATAACATTATCTCCACTTAAATTTTTTCTATTTGTGGCATTTGTGTTCTTTTTGAATTTGTGTGTTTTAAATACACAGATCTTGCCACTAGCTCGTCGCCTACTCAATCCAAGAAGGTATCCCAGGAAAGCACTCGTCCAAGATATGGACTCGTTTAATGAAGCAGATCTGTATAATACTGACGCTTCAGAGAAACACATAATAATGAAGTTTTTACATGTGGAATTGAAAGAACGGATACTTTTAATGAAGGAGAGGCATCTCATCATTAGGAAATTTTTTCAAAAGATTGACTAATACTGGAAGAAGGATTATTGTTATAGAGGTCTTATAGAATTATCACTTATTACTCTCCATAGGGCTGAACTTTTTCAAAAATACCAAGAAAATCTGCAGTGCTAGACTCATTAAAATTTGTTTTCTTAGACGAGACTTGGATTTTTGAAAATGTCTGTATATGCAGATCGTGGCAAGATAAAAGTACTAAGAGTATTACAAAAATGAAGAGCGGTGGAAACCGGTTATATTTTAGATATTCTAATGCAACCCATTAGACAGGTACATGTGACTTTCTCTGGGATGTTCAGGGATTACGATCGAGAAAGACGTACTTTTCGTTATAAATATTTTTGAAAAAGCCTTTTCGCAAAGTTTATTTGTGTTATAGATTTTTTTAATAGGAAATAAATAATTATTTAGATATTTTGCATTAATATGAATTTGTTTTATTAGGTCTATTAATCTGAATGCAGGATATCGTAACGCGTTTATTTCGGAAGAACCTAGAGTTTCCTTTTTTTATTATACACTAGGGACCCTAATTATCATGAGAAAATCAACGAAACGCTCTTTTTAAAACAGTTTGAAGGTCAATTTACAAAGTCATTAGAAGGACCATCGATCATATTGATGAAAAGTGGAACCAATGTCATCAGAATAATTAATAAAGCTTCTAATTCTTCATGAACAGAAGCTGTTTTCGAACTAATAATATAAAATATGAAGAACATTTTCTAAAATTCCATGTTATGAAATTGGTTAAATGGTAAACCATGCGTAAGTACTTTTTTCAGTAGTGCAGCACCGAAGCAAATGTTTTAGAGCAAAGGTTCGGGCAGTGTATGTTATGATTACCGCCTTATCACTGCATTTATACTTTCTCTTACGTATATGAAGTATGTAATATAGAGTCATGTTTTCGGTAAAAATTTTCGAGGTCCGGCTTTTAGAGAAAATACACGTTTCCAGGTCCGCTGAATCTGAAAAACGTGTTTTTAGAAATTTGTCTGTGTGTGTGTATGTGCGTGTGTGTGTGTGTGTGTGTGCGTGCGTGCGTGCGTGCGTGCGTGCGTGCGTGCGTGCGTACGTGCGTGCGTGCGTGCGTGCGTACGTGCGTGCGTGCGTGCTGCGTGCGTGCGTGCGTGCGTGCGTGCGTGCGTGCGTGCGTGCATGTGTGTACGCATGTGGTCATGTGGTCAATATATCTCGAAAACCAAACGTCGTAGAGAAGTGAATTTTTATATATAAGTTTACTACCGGTTTAGCACTTTCGCGTAGTGCCACTTTATTCTTGTGATTTTTAGGTTTTTTGCAATTTTTTCGAAAACGGCTGTAACGATGATTTTTTTCAAACTCGCCACGTTTCTTGCACCTGTAATGCTCTATTACACGAACTAATTGGTTTCTCTGAGAAAATTTGTCGAAGTGAGTTATTGAGAAAAATCTCTAGAGCTAAGTAAGGTTTTGCCTGGCGAGTAACTTGGATGGGCGACCGTTACAATTATCGTCCTCAAAATAAAAATAAATTAATATTTTTATGATTTATGTGAATTAATTACATACTTAATTACTTTCTATTTAAACCTATAAATAATTTTTGCTTTAAATGAGCTTAAAATGTAATTATAAAACTTTTAGATCATATATAAGGGAAATTATAAATGGAGATAACTATTTATGCTTTTAAATTACTTTTAGAATTAACAACTTAGATGTATAGGAAAGTTACTAACATCAATAAATTCAAATTAAGTTAAAAATGTGTAAGAGAATGTCGCGTGTTGCCACACACCAGATTTTTAATATTATTAACCATGTTTGAGATGTTGCTAAATTATAATATAATAAGATAGTGATGGTAGCTATATGCAAAAAGCTGTGTATATTTAGAAGCAAGCATTAAAGCAAATCACATAGTAAAATTGCATAAATAAATAAATAAATAAATAAATTTAGAACGGTGGAAAAGAGAGGATCGTTTCGTCAAAGAGAAGGAATAGAAGTGGCTTAGTAATAAATACATATGACGAATCGCCTGATACTGATACTGATAATGAAAGTAATTGCAAGTTAAAATTGTAAAGTCTAAAGGAAAGGATAAGTATGCAACTAGTTTATCCGGAGACGTATCCAAAGGAGTCTAGAAATTTGCACTTTAAAGTAGATCCATTAGGCAGTGTTTTCATAAAATAGAGGTAATTTTCTTTATTTTAGATAGGAGTTAAGTATCGCCGGGAGTACAATCCAACGCCTGCCTGATTAGTAGATGACTATCGAATCCAAATAAGTTATGAAGAACTACGGCAGTGGTGGGTTCCAATTTGAAATTTTATTTGCAATCAGCATCATATGCACTTCTACAATGTCCTGATGTCATTCACCTTGACGTATACAGGCGTGAATACATTTTCACCGATATACCTGTTTCTAGTTCTTATTATTTTGTTGGAATTAAAGGTTAAATATGTTTATTTCGCTGATGAATTATTTTACAAACACATGGGAAATTGACTCCAATTTAGGAGCTAACCAATCTGAGGCATCCGCGATTTGATTTGTTTATATCGAGATAATGATTCATCGAACCTAAGATATAAGTTAAATATAGTATGTTGATATCATAACTCCATGTTTTCTATTCTCAGTCGTTGCAATTCGGCAGGCAAAACATTCTGAGTCATCTCCAAATACCGTCTTGAGGTTGTCGTAGCTGTTAGTTCCTCTCCTTTGAAGTAGTGGGGCCTAATATTACAAATATAGGTACATTACATGGTATGGTAACTTTAGCGTAACGCAAAGGCTGTTCTAATATTTCCTGGAACTGTTCTGCAGAACAGTATGGGACATTTTATAAATCAAAAAATCCTGATAAATAGAAATGTGCCTCATCAAAGATTTTGGATTATTAGGGTTATTAAGTAAAGCAAAAGAAGTTGGAGAAAAACGTAATCTTGCGATAGAATTTTTGGCATAATTTTGACTTTATACGGATGAAAATCTAGATCTTGGTGCAAAACTCGACCAACGATTCTTCCTGAAATGTGCATTACTGTTCCTTTTTACTTTTCTGAACGAGTAGGGCCTCTTATTACAGGTTGTCTAATCCTGCAGATATTCTCTCCACTAGATATGAACTTAAAATATATATCTGCTCGCTTTTATTGTATTTGTATTGTCGCTGCTTCATTACATCTTATCTACGAAAAACTTAAGTTTAAACAAGATTACATCTATAAGGTGTGAATGAATTTATAATATAAAATAAAAATGAATTGTTATGCACCCAACAGTCATGTTTAATATATGTATTATATAAATTTACACATGTAAATGAAAGACTTATAAAGCGGTTACTATTAGATGCGTAGACAGGCAGACCTCCACAACAGATTGCAGTCGTAGATCTCGACCTCACATGTCAACCGCAGATAGCGACCGCAGATCTCGACAGCAGATGTCAACTGCAGATCACGACCGCAGATCACGACCGCAGATATCGACCGCAGATATTAACCACAGATCGCGATCGTAGATCGCGACGGCAGATCTCAGCCGCAAATGTCAACTGCAGGTCGCGACTGCAGAACTCGACCGCCGATACCGACTGCAGATATTTTATTATGTTAAATCTTTTATTATTAAACTGTCAGGTTTGTCATTATGCTTGATTTTACGAATTTTATTTTAAATAAACTGAATCAATAATGTCACTGACTGCACAGTAAAAACATATATGTTTTAAGCTAAAATGAATTTTTCAGAGTCTGAAGAGGAAAAATTAATTGATACTGTGTTATTTAAGATGTAGATCACGCTGATTATTGTAATGCCGTAGATAAAGAGAATGTTATGAAAACTATAGGTAATGTATTAAATAAAAATAGTCCCTATTCATTTTTTCCTTAATTAAAGATTGTCTCTCGTGGCATTATGCTACAACATGCTACCGCCTGTATTGCATCCTATTTTGACGGTGATCACCTTAACTTATTTACTTGTTTAATTTCCTCACTTTTCTAAAGTATTATGTAATAAACATTATATAAATCGCAATATTATTTATTAGATCTATCAAGCTTCAAGTGTTAGAAATCATTAGATTTGCTAAATATCAAACAGGGATGGAATATTGTCTCGGTTGCATAATTAATGAATGTCTCTCGTGACACTATGCTGTGACACATTAACATTTCTTATCACATTTCGCTATTTCGGTCATAAATCCTATTAGATACATTTGAAATTGTTCTCGATGGGGAGGTGGTAATAATAATAACACCAATTTTAACTTAAAAGTTTAAATATATATTTCACGATGTGCGACGCGTAATATTGAGATATTAAATGATGAATATGTGTATCTTTGGCCTGCTGGTAAGAATATATAACGAAACTGCTAATTTTCGAATTTGAAGAATCAGAAAGAGCAGATTTTAAAAAAGAACGAATTAGGCATTGGTTCAGCTGCTCCAAAAAATTCAAACTAGGGAAGGCTTCAAAAATTGTTGTTTCCTGATGGCGTTTCTCGGAATAGATCTGAAGGTTCATATATTCCATTGTTCAATCAATAACTTATATAAAATATATTTGACTAAATATAATTGATATCCACGTAAAAAATATTATCAAAATCACCCCTTCAAGGTGATATGAATAAAATGATTGAAGCAAAATTACTGAAATAATATGGCTGAAACAGAATGGCGAATAACCTCGCCTACGCAACCTTTCGCTAATAGAAGCGTCTTTTGACTTGACACACTGCCACGCCATTTATTGTAGTATATTAATCACCTGACGGCGATCACCCAAGTTATTGCTATTTCTATACGATGACGTGCAATCTGCATGCCTTATCTAACTCATTCTATCCTTTGTCTTGACGTTTCAGCATACCGTAGTAATTATATCCGGGTAAATGTAATTCAACAGCCAACTTATTAGTTAGACCGTTTAAAAGACCGCTACCTCTCTTTCTCTTTCGCAAATTGAACTTTTGATCACTAGTAGTAGTCGCACTTACTTCTCCTTCATTGTGAACAAGCATTCTGCGGATATTTCGCTCTAACGGAACTATTTATACTTACCATCACCATAATCGTTATACGAGGGGCAAGCCATTATTATTGAGAATGAAGAAATTAGGTGGGCTATGGAAAACAAAGAATATAGCCTGATTAAGTGCAACTCTTTACTTGACATTTGCTGCTTCATTTGCTAATTTATCTTAAATAGCATTTGAAAGAGATAGTTCTAAGTTTCGCAGGCATAGTGAAAAAATGGAATTAACCCGATAACATTTTCGCATAATGATTTATTGTGACCTTAAAAAAGCTTGAAATCAACGTTTGACGATCGGGCCCCTTCCTTGGTAACAATTTACAGATGGCACAAAGAATTCGAATGTGGAAGTACTACAGTCCCTCACCGGCAAGGTTCAGGTCCTCCGATTACCGCTGTGACAGAGGAAAACATTGCTGCCGTGTAGAAGATTATAGAAGCAGATGGTAGAACTAGTTACGTCATGATAGAAGCTCAACCGGGGATTGGATCCTCATCACTGAAAACAATAATACACGACCACTTTCATCTAAAAAGGTCGTAAGTTGTTTTGTACCCCATCATCTTACAGGTTTTCAAAAAGCAGAACGAGTACGAATTTGCCACAAAACTAACACTGCTTAAGAATGGTGGACGCCAAATTTTGTCGAAAATTGTAACAGGCGATGAAACCATTTTTCGACATGCCAACTCGACAAGCGATCCGCGTATGGATCTATGAAGACGAGGCCGAACCAACAGTAATCATAAAGCAGCGAGCAATGAAGAAAGTAATGTACGCTGTGTTCCTTAGAAGTACCAGTCTAGTGAGCGCTATTAGCATAGAGGAGCAGAATATTGGCACGTCGAATACCGTTTGACGGAAGTTTTTAGTAAAGTGCCAAAGAAGGGAATTGTGCTACATCATGACAATGCTTCTTCCCACACTGAAGCGATAACTCTGCAGTATTTGACTGAAAACAAGATTAATGTAATCGAACACCCTTCATACTCACCGGATTTGGCAATGTGGGATTTTTGGCTGGTTTTTGGGCTACAAAGGAACTTACGAGCAAGAAGGTTTTTTTCAGAGGAGATCAATGCTGCTGTTCGGTGTTATTTTGATAGTATTCCTCAAGCTGCTTGGGTTAGAGCATTTAAGCACTGGAAGGAAAGAATGGTTAAGTGAATTATAGCAGAGGGCGACTACTTTGAACGTATCTAAAATAAAATTTTGAAAAAGTTGCATTGGTTCTTTTATTCTCAATAATAATGGCTCGTCCCTCGTTATGTTTACAATTAAGATGCAGAAATAACAACTGAAAAGTCTTTATGTGTTTATTATTATTTTCTATACAAATATAATTACATATATAGGAACAACATACATTTCAGTTACAGCATTTAACAAACAGGGGTTTTATCTTACATTACTAAGCTTACTTACACAAGTACAATACAAGAAGCTTGTTCTTAAAAATATCTCGCATTTAAGTTATATCTAAATAAATTACAGGATAGTTTTCATACAAATTTAACGTATTTACAAGTACCGCGTTATGTTGACTCACTCTTTCACAAACTACTACATTATGTACATATGATATAAACTTAGCCTCCGAATCGGCTGATTGCTACTACCGCCGTCGCGGTTACCTTCATCACTTTTATTATTTTTGATTACTGTAGCAGCTGTAGAAGCTTCGCTACAAGATTTAGAAGATAATGCCAATAACAAAGGAAATTGCATAACCTCGGACAAATTTAAAACTACAAATGAGCTTATAATGCACGTTCTTATGTAAGATAATATTTACAATTTACTTAACATTTTAGGTTCGTAACCTAGTACGTCATTTAGAGAAAATAATCCATTAATTTCACTTTTAGTAAATTTAAGCTCAATTACACTGCGGTTTTCTAATTTTTCTTCTATCACGATACCTGCAGCACCTAAATAGTTATTTGTATCACAAGGCCAGAAAGTTAGCTTTTACAAGTACGATTATGCTTACAGACCGAGGTGAAGCCTCGGCATGCAAATTACGAATACTTGCAAAGCCTTTCTGGACGTGTGATACACAATGTTTTTGTGGCGACTTTTGTATAATTCTGATATATGAAAATGATTTTTCAAAGTGAACTATTTCTTAGTACCAATTTTTTTTAATGTTTACGCATATTAGTAATTTAAGTTTGAATAAACAAGGTTGGCATACTTGTAACAAAAAGTATAACATTAACCTATAAAATCAATTTTTATTAGTTATCATGTAGCATGTTATCATTGTTAATCGTTTAGGTAATTATAAAGCTAACATACAAATGAAATTTGGTTAACCTATATCAATATTTTAAAAATAAATTAGTTGCGATATTCAATAACCGTATTTTTAAGAATTATTAAAGTTGTATCAAGAAGTCAGTAGATATGTATGTGTAATAAAATTCCAATAAAAATATTAGTATTTTCTTTTAGATATACCTTTTAAAACTTCAATAAAGCAATATAGGAAAAATTTTTAAGTGGCACAATATTGTCCTTGATTTTATTGCTGAAAATTAAAATTTAAAATGCATTTATTGGTGCTTGTATGGACTGAACAATTTTAATATAATTTATTTTAAAATGAATTATAATAATATTAAGTAATACGAGGGTTGCCTTTTAAGTAGTTACAAAAACTAGGAAAGAAAACAATTTTTTTGTAACAAACTGTTTTATAGTTTTTCAAAATATTCACCTTTAAGTTTTATACACTTTTGCATGCGTTCAAACCACTTCTCGAAGCATTTTTTCCACTCTGAAG
>JAHWXV010392477.1:0-10955 GCA_024586415.1 Phrixothrix hirtus | reverse complement strand
GTGAAACCCTCTGAAATTTAAATTCGTTGTACCAGTTGTAAACACTCCTCTGACAAGGAAATTTATCACTGAATGCAGCACAAAGTCTTGAAACGCTTTGCTTTGGAGTTAAAGAACATTTAAGACCATAGTAAATCATGGTTCTAAAATTTGCTCTCGTTAAATTCATTTTTGCTGCAGACCACTCGCTTTGAAATTAGCCTGCAATATAACTGTTGTGTAATGCACAGCCTTCGGTACCTCCCAGTAAACTTTTGACGGCCAATTGTAAGAAGGAAGTCCCTGCTTGAGGATGCCAATTGTAACGCTCATTTGTAACGCCAATTGTACTCTTGACGGTACTAAGTCTGTGTACAAAGCCTCATGTAGTTATCAGAAAGAGAGTGGGTCCAGGAGTTGAAACAGCAAGTAGGGTGTACGTTAATATTTCAAGTCCAAGGCGTTTGGAACGGATATAATAGGCAGTTTAGCTAAAACTAATTAATTAACTAAATAATACGATATGGATATATATACAGAGGGTGTTATCGAATAGGGTAGGTTTGGATTTAGCAAAGGGGGAATTTGTACATTCATTCGTAAAGTTGCAACTCAGTTTTCATAGTATATTCCTTTAAACGTAAGCTCTTAGTTATGAATGTTACTGTAAGTATTCTATTTTATGGCCAGATTGATTTAATTTAATGTTCATAATTATGTAATTTATGTTGTATATTTCATATATTTATACAAATTCATTTTAATATTAATTTAAATATTTTTACTAATACTTTTAGTAATTATTAACACAGTACGGCTTTAAATATCGTTTACTTTCTAATCAAATATTGATGCGTCAGAAATTATGAACAGATTTATTGAAATTATATATACAACTTTTGAAACCGACAATAAAGATTTGTTGAACGTTTAAGCTTTTTCAAATAACATTTATGTCCGAATTTAATTTAGCTATGTTCTTCACCCTTATCCGAGCGAAAGTGTACTTTGCCTAGTCATTATAAATCCCGACAGAGTTCGTAGTAATTCGAACGCGTTCGATGTGTGCTAATTTCAGATCATTGAAGAAAACATAATCGCAAAGTGACTGTACATGTGCTCTTATACACAATGGTAATTAATTTATTCGTAGTGTTTGACTGCATTAATTACGACAGTATCGGTTATTTGGTGTTTAGCGCTTGTAAAGGTTTGTGAGGAGTTGTTTCAACGGTTCCGACAACTTCTAAAAGAAGTTATCTTGTAGGACCCGACCAAAGGTTCACGATTAATCGTGTCCTTTTGATCGCTAGGAATGAGTGTATGCACCCGACTTTGTGTACAAAGTCGTGCTTTCAGGAAAGGAATTATTAAAGGTAAGGCCAAACTCTAAATAAATAATGCGTGCTTTTAGTCAAATATACACGGTGTTTCTATATAAACGGTATGAAACAACAGGCTAATTTTTCATCAATAGTCACTTAATTAATTCTTAAGTTTCTAACAGTTAAATTCTAATAATTCGGATCCGTGGATTTAATATATGTGCTCCATTAACGCCTTACGGAATTCATACACTAAATAATCTTGGTAATAATTAATTTAATTTTATAAATTAAACATTACGTTTCGGACATTCTAACAGGGGGAGCTAGAGGAGCTTTTCTCAACAATCGTATTCTAGGCCTTCCAGTTTGAAAGTTTAGAAATGCTTGATTCCAAATCGAAAATGTAGCTTGAATTTATACTGCTTCAAAGCAAGCCAAAGTCGACTTAATGTAAAGATTCCTTCGATAATTCGTAACATAAATATAAATAATGCGGGAAAACAACTAGAAAAGCAAGTTAATTATGCAAAGATGCAATAACATTAATAAAGAAAACCCTTAAATAATTCACTACCCTATTACACAAAAATAATTAATTACGGGTTCGTGTGTTAACGTAAAAATTCTTAAATTATATCAGAACGTAGATTAACAGACAACGGATTTAAATCTGGTATTGGAACTAAGTATTTAATCATCACAAAGCGAAAACAAACTAATTAAGGTTCTGAAATTTCCGTTGAATAGTCAGTACACAACTTGCATAAGGCGATAAATAGTTATCATTCTTTACATGCACGATATAGGTCAATGTACAACCCTGACCCTGAATGCTTTGTTTACCAACATTGAACCACAGGTTATCACATGTCCGTTTATTTGCTTGTACTAACGAGTTAATTTTAGATTAATTATGAAATGTGACGAAAACAATTCTCACAGCATTTTACATCATTAAACTAACCTAATTAAAAAGTAATATAAATATGCATGGACATACCGGGTGTTAACATAAAGTACCAAATAAAGTGTTGGGAAAAATTAATTCAAACGTGTAAGTAAATTATACTGTACAAAGCGCCCTTTAAGTGAAAAAATAATAGATTATAATTAACAGTAAGGTGATTTTGGATTCCATTTCAGGTACACGTTACAGTTGCAGCTATCTAAACTAAATTTTAACTGCCAAAATAAAAAACAATTCACATTTGTTTCCGTGACATGTTTGATTCCTTTGCTTTATTAGGAATATTAGTTTACAAAAATTATTGGTGGTACCCTCGTATAATCCTAAGTTGCACCTCACTGAAGTGATACTTATCCTGAAAGCGTGCTTGTGAGCTTGCGAACAGGACCTGGCGATTTGAGTCTTGGTGATCTGCGGATCTAAATTGGTTGACCCATCTCAAGAAGTAGTTATGGTTTTAAGCGTTATGGCGACGACCAACGTTGAAATGTAGATGGACGAGACGCTGCGTTTGGATAATAGATGCGCCGCTTTTAACAAAATTATCGTACACGAATATACGATGCTGCACATTCCAATGCGCAATTGTAACTGAGAAATCGTAGTACGCGACTAGAATACTGCCTCATCAGTTTATTCCACTCTTCTACTCGTTGCGTTCTGCATGTTTCAGGAACATGCGATTCCTTTGAATTACCCTATTAAAAGCAACTTTATGAAGAAGAAACCAAATATCGAGCAATGGAGGCGCCTAACCTTTCCCAACATTTTAAATAATATTACAAATGCAGTGCCTTTTAAAAAGAGAGTGAAGGTACATCTTTTAGGTAAATGTGTTTATGACTTTAATGAATACCTAAATTTTAAATAGTGAAACTTTTATTACTTGATGTACCTTATTATCCATATGTATGTGGATTTATGACTTTTGTTTGTTCAAATGCTATGATGACGGTCATATCTTGCCAATCTATGACAATAAACAAATTACTAATTACAAAACCTTTAGTTCCAAAAAGTGATGTTACATACTGTAATATATCATTCAGATTCCTAACTGTATTCATGCAGAAGTAAAGGCAAAATACGGATCTAAAACTTCCCCTAAGGTTCCAGGTGAGTCTTCAGAATACTGAAGTGGCCTCTAGCTTCAACGTAGTACTGTTCTGTAGCTCTCCGTGCCATCTTCAGTATATTTGAGTAATGTGGAACGCGTTCTTTTTATTTCAGTATTGTGTAAGCATGGCTATTTCAATATCTGAAACTTTCACCATTACATACTTATTGTAGAACAACGTATATAATGCGCATTTCATATTTTTGAACTTTGATCAATCCGGTAGATTTGTCGTAGCCCGTAGTATTTTATAACACTACCCTCTACTTTACTTGTCAGTGATCTTGAGAAAACATTAAACATTATGTCTAGAATATTAAACATTTTTATATGCGCGCACGATGTGTTGCCTACTTATAATTCTAGCTAACTTATTTTATCTAGAAGAAATCTCTTTACATACTTTATGCAACTAATTAGCTAATTTCACTTGATTATGCATAAATGGTACAACTTGATATGGACATTTATGTCTGTTTATTGTTTATCAACGAATGTTATGTGTTCTAACTATGAATTATTCATAGTTTAATTTTGTATATTTAAGCTTATATGATTATGTATTTTCGGTGAGTAACAACAGTTTCATGGTTCTGCCATTTCATTAATAAGTGTTATGTAATATTATATAAACTTCTATGAAGTTACGATTTTAGTGAAATCTTACGTTAAAAATAGTAGAATTCAGCATAACGTTTGATCAAAGCTTGGATACAGGTGTCCAGATAGGTGACTTCCAAATGCGTTACACCTTTTGAAAACGAACACCGAATTTTTATGAGTTGCAGACGTTCGTTATAATACGGTATAAAATCATTTGCTAATCCCTTTTTTAACTCCTTATCTATAATTCAGCTGCGAAGCTGCTATATTAGTCGGCTTTATAGAATTCCCTTCATAACGTGTGAAGGGAATGAAGTTATGTCACCATAAATTATGTTTTAGAATTTAATTTATTGTGCCACTAATTTGATTGATTTAGATGATTGGTCACATAGTTTCTCCAGCATAATTAACCGGCATTTGCTTGCTGGTTCGATAAGGCTGGTAGCTTTAAGATCTTTTCGTATATCTTTGGTTCGCATATAGAAAGGGGCGTCGGTGATTAAACGCAGAAATTTATTTTGCATTGTGATAATTGCTTGCTTTGCTTTGGGTGAACCCAATGTCCAGAATTTTACTCCATATAATAGAGCAGGTATTAAAACGGAGTTCATAATTTTGCCTTTGACTTTACATTAAATTTTACTTTTTGGACACAATACGTTATATACTCCAAATATTGATTTCTTGACAATGGCCGTTCTTCTTTTTACATGTTGATACAAATTTAATTTAGTGTCAAGGACAGTTTCCAAATAAATTCCCTTAGTTTCAATTTTGCGCTTGCCTTGTCTGTTAGATTTATCCCTTCTTGTTGTAAAATGCACCACTTGTGTTTTTTGTGTATTAAATTTAATTTTCCATAGCTTGTAATACTTTTCTAATTTCTTTTCTCCTTTTAGAGGTCTCGATCTTGCATATGAAATCCTATAGTTCATAGATAAGTAAGCGAACTGAAGGGAACATACGCTTTCCGAATCTTCAAATTTTGGTACGTCATAGACATATATGTTAAATAAAGTGAGGGGGGGGAGGGGTGAGCGTTGTGGGAAGCCTTCTTTGGAATTTCTAGACGGCGAAATTTTCCAATCGACCTTGACTCTAAACTTTCCATTTTGAAGGAAAGAACTGGCAAAACGAATCATGTCACCAGGAATTTTGAATAGTGTTATCTTGAAAATTAAAGCGTCCGTCCAAAGATTATCGTAAGCTTTCTCGATATCGAAGAAACTAACATAAGCTAAACAATTTTCAATTTTAGCTTTCGATATTTTATGGCTAAGGTTTATTGCTTGTTGAACTGCTGAGGGTTTTTCCGAAAACTGAATTATGAATTTGGCAAAATATCGTTGCTCTCCAGGAAAGTGTGAAGTCTAACATTGACGAAGTGTTCTACCAATCTTAATAGGCCATTTAAAAGGCTAATAGGCTTTCTAGTTGACGGTATACTTTGATCCATATCTTTCTTCGGAATAGTTATAGCTAAAGGCTCCTTATATGCTTTTGGGAAGTAGCCCGTCCAAAAAATTTCGTTTGTTATATTAGAGATTCCTAATACTGCTGATTCCAGAAGTAATTTTAAAGCTTTCGTCGGTAAATTGTATAAACCTGCAGCCTTATGACCTTTATGCGTTCTAATTTTATTTTTCACATCATCCGAATTGATTTGGCATGGCTATGAAATTTTGATTTTAGTAACCGATCTTGCAACGCTATCTATTAATGTAGTTTTTCTTTACTCTTAAGTTTGTTAGAAAAATGTGTCTCTGAATGTTAGCTTCGTGCCTCGGCTTTTTCAGAGCTAGTGAAAGAATTTGGTTGTTAAACTTAACTGGAAAATTTGGATTAGGCTCTTATCTTAACCGTCTCAGCAGTGTCCACATTTAATTGTTCTCGGATCTTATTATGTTTTCCAGATAGGTTTCGCAGCTGGAAACTTTTCTGTTTTTGATTATTGTGTTTATTTCTTTTTGAAGATTTTGAAACCGATCTTTGTGAGTTAGATTTCTAGAGTGCGCGCAGATCTTTTTGGAACGGTTCTTTTATTTAACAATATCTTTCTCTTCGTACGAAAGATCAGATTTGTTTAATGCACTGATTTTGGTTAAGAATTGACTTTGTTGCAAACTATTTTTAATATAGACCGTGAGGTTACCTACGGCTATGTTAATTTCTGTATAATTGTTTATAAACGGATGGTTTAAATGCTAACATCTTGTAAATATATGTTAACGAGTTTGTTTTGATGATTGGGTGAGAAGTTTTTGTAGAAGATGAAATTTCCATTATTACTGGTAAGTGACCTGACTATTGTGTGAATAGTTTTGAACTAAGCTTTCCAAGTTAATTTGTTAGTTATGAAGATGTCCATGACATCGCCAGGAGAATTTGAGGCGTGTTGCGTCCATTGGGCCTTTAATTTTGACATCTCTTATATCCTTCATAAAATTGAAAATAGTATTTACGTTTATATTAGCTAATCTATATCCCCAGGAAGGATGCCTAGAATTAATATCTCCCTTATTATTGCTGAAGTGTTTAATTGTAGGGAATATAGTTCGTTCAAAATAATTTTATTTGTAGAGGGGTTGTATATCAAAAAAATGTTGCAAATAGAGCCACTAATTTTGATTTGTATATCTAGGCTTCCGATTTTTGAATTATTGCAGTCAAAAAGTGCCGGAATCGTTGTAGCGCATAAGATTTTGTGTGTTAACAAAGTGACACTGCCTACTTATGCGATGCTTTCGCCAAATGTTGTAACCACTCATCCAGAACCTATTTCGTGTTTAAGTGGCCTTCAGTGAGCATAAGAATAAAGATATCGTGTTCTTGGAGGAATAATTACAACTCATTTATTTTACTTTTTAAGCCTTTAGCGCCGCATGTGGTGATTATTATTCTATTCTTGCTCTGTTAGTATCAGATCCCGGGCAGTATTTCTACTCTTTTGATCTTTTCGTCTCTATCCATTAATATCCTGCCTTTGACGTTTAGCAGATTTATCAGGCAGATTCTTACATTAACTGGATGATCGGCTCCGCAGTTACAACATATGGCTGTAGTAGATCTGAGTTTTTTACACTCTGCATACTTGAAGCAGCGAAATGCCGCTGAGCATCTGTAGGCGATGTGACCGTATAGCTAGCTCCTAAAACATCAAATAGCATTAGTTGATCTGCGTTTTGGTTCTGTTGAAACTTCTAAATTTAGCACTTCGTTGACTTGAAACAGTTCCTTTCCTTTTTCGTTTTTGTTAGCATTTACTAGGATTAAAGGACATTTTCTAGATTTGTTCCCTAAACGGTGAATTGGCATAAATGCGAAGCCTTTTTTTATTAAATCTTTAGATAACTCATCCACTTCGACTTCTTCTGGAACGCCTCTGAACACAACCTTCAACTCTTTCTCTTCAGGGAGTTGGTAGGTGTAGAAAGGCTTATTAGGTAGATCCAGCATTCTGGTAAAAGGTTCTAAAGTCGTCAGATGACTTGGTAAATAGTTTTATACCTTCCTGAGTACCTATAGCTCTTGGGATGAATAAATTATGCCTTTCAGCGTTTTGTCGTACTAAAGAATAGTTTGACTTGTCTGTTAGAACGATTGGAAGAGGTAGTCTTTACTTTTTTGGCTCTAGTATTAAAACTTGGCTATGGATACACTGTTCAGAGCGTTCGGGAATTTTTGAATATTTATATAACCGAAAAGTGAATTTTCCAGTTACGTAAACTAGAAAAGTGCTTGACTTGCTTAAAAGTGGAGTGAGTAAGTGTACAGAATAAATAAAATGGTGAAATATATACTCATGATCAAAATTATCATCAGATATATCCAAAAATCATAACAACGTGATGCTGGCAAATTGATTTTGGTTCAATGTTAAGATAGTACACAAAGAGGTATGCCAAAGTGAATTAGCTGACTTTTAGTTAGACCAAATCAAAACAGCACACACCTTAAATTGCCGTCAAGTAAATGGTTCCTTTACATTAAATTCAATGACCTTATATACGGTCTTTAAGATTAAATGTACGTTATAGACCTTAACTATCCATTTAATATTATTTTAGACTGGTAATTTTGACCTTTTATTTACATTTCAATACACGTGTCTAAAGCTTATTTACATTATGAAATTTCCTTATTCCCATTTTTATTTTAACTCCTTACTTATTTTTGTTTGCCATGCATTTTTAAGTAGTTTGCGTGAATTTCTTATAAACCCTAGTACCTATACTAGCTCAACGGAAAAGGGTTTGTGGTAGGATGCCTTCAATAGTTAAACGTTTACCATGGGCACCAACACATGTAGATGAAAACCAATCCAGAATCACAAGTTTGACGTGTAAAACTTGTCGATGTGTAATTTCATTTTAATAAATACCAACACAAACAAAATTACTAAAATAATTAAACCAAAAATGATTGAAAGAAGAATTTATTGTTATACAAAAGTTGTTAACTTAAATATCAAAGCAAATAAATTAATAATAAATGCTAGATGATACCTGCAAAACATCTACATAAAAATCATAAATATGGTTTATACAAAAACGTGAATAACTCGAAAGCTACGACAAACACAAACATCTTTGCAAAGATAAATGCACACAATATTTTTAAAACGAATATAAGTACCTACATTCTTCGCCTGGTAAAGATATATCTTTTTTCTATTGCACGCAATTGGAAACCTCATTTTCTTCACTTCAGATGGATACAAAAATATATTAAATGCTTACTTAATTACAATGCTAAATGTTGTGTTTATATCAAAGCATAGATTATTAAATTTTCTTGTCACTCACAAAAAATTCATTAGCATTGTTAAAAAAATAACAACTTTAGATACCCAAGGTTCATATCGGTAAAGACCGTATCATTAAATCGGCAGCTGGATTTGATGTAGGTAGACGTCTGACCAAGATCCCTTTTAAAGCTTTACTAAACTCTCAGTGCATAAAATACGATTTTTGGATTTCCATAATTGAAATTTTCTGCAGTTTTGAAAGTACACAAACTAATGTCCTCTCAAATTACATTAAATGGGAATTGATATTTGTTCCAAGTTATCGTTTTAACCAAAAAAACTTTCTTTCCAGATATTTAGATTTTTTTCAAACCTATATTGCTGACATATTTCCCGAAACATATTAATAACTTTTTAACGTGTACCTGAAATTGAGTACAAAAAGGCTTTACTGTTTGAACTTATTTATTTGTTTCATGTTAAAGAGCCACTTTGTTTCAGGAAATTCAGTTACACGTTAATGGTACTTAGTTTCGCTAATTACATAATTTAATATTTCTTATAAGGACGCCGTATAATTGTTTAAATTCACTATTTTTAGCTAATGACACAAAACACTCCGTATCAAGTTTTTGTCGTTCGCTTCCTGCGGTTATTTATAATTAATAGAAAATTAATTCATTCCTTCGTTTATAGTCAAGAATAAACAGCTGATTAAGCAGCGATTATTTTGTAAATAAGTTCAACAGGTGAATTACGAAACGTGAACTTGATAACTTTTTTTGGTTGAAATAATGGCCTACCAAATGCAGATTATTTTTACCAATTTTAACATACGTGTTTAATTACGTAAATGGAAAATCATAGCTTTAATTACTTATTTCCCGCTTAACGATAATTGAATTGATATTTTTAAGAACAGTTCCAAATCCGCTGTTTATTTAGATATATGTACATATAAATTAATGCATATTTTGTTTTCAGCTAAGCTCGTAATTTATTTTATTGGTTTTGTGAAGCAATTAATTATTTAAGGATAACCTGAGTAACAATTAATGTACCGATAGATAACTATCTTGCTACTTTTATTTACATTCCATTAAACTTATATTTATTTTTTCAAATTACGTGAGAAAGTGTACATATAGTCTAAAATTCATTCACATGGAAAACCGTATAAATACCCCGAAGAAATGCGAATTTAAACAATCTCTTATTACCTTCGAACGAAGAGAGTCCAGAACAGACTTTTGAGAAAGCTATTAAAGCGAAAAATTCGTATTACATTATATTTACAAAGTATTTCCTTACCTTTTATCGAAGAGCGTCCAGAACAGACTTTCGGAGTAGCTGTTAAAACATACTTTATTACCGAATTACAATAATTAGTTTGTTAAACGAATTAACTATTGCACAAAGATTTAATATACACCATTCCGTTGGGCGTTAATGGAAGAAATATATTAAATCAGGTTTATAATCAGTGAACTTACCGAACAATAAATTAATTAATATAATGCATTAATTGAGAACCGTTTTACCAGAAATTAGCACAATTTGGTTATTTAAATAGACTGATACACAAATATTCATTGAAATTAAAACTTAACGTAAATACCTGTAATTTGATAAATTTGTTGTTCTCTTACTTGAATACGCTTCACCCGACGTTGTAAAAGTGGTCGGGCCAAGACTACCTCTACGACTATGGTAGCTTTGCTATTTTTGTCTTGTTACCGTTCGACGTTTTCTCTAAAAATATCGATTTCCTAAACCTCACAAAATTGATCCCAACGATGTTAATATCCCAACAACTAGTACGGTAATTTTTAATACAATTAAGCATAACGGCGTTTAAGAAGAACTCCGTACTTTCGTAAAAATTTGTGTAGTCAGCCATCTTAGAAAGACAAACAGCTGGATCGATGCCATCGATCTTTGCATAACTGGCTTTACTGTATGCATACGACCTCTAGCGAATAGACTAATGCACACATCTGTTTTCTGTAATAGTTCAGAAAAAAACATGTATCAAAATTTAAATGGGATGTGTACAAGATCTATTTAGGAAAAAATAAATCTTTATTTATAACTTTCAAATTGTAAATACAAGCCAATAGTAAATGTTCAGAATTTATAATATGCATTTTTATATAAAATATGTTTGGTCATAAATAAACCTGATTAAAACCGAATCAGTATTAGTTATTT
>JAHWXV010392472.1:0-13190 GCA_024586415.1 Phrixothrix hirtus | reverse complement strand
CGCACGCACGCACGCACGCACGCACGCACGCACGCACGCACGCACGCACGCACGCACGCACGCACGCACGCACGCACGCACGCACTCACGCACGCACGCAGCACGCACACACACACACACACACACATACACACACACACACACACACACACACAGACCAATTTCTAAAAACATGTTTTTCGGACTCATGAATTTCTCTATATTATATTTCATATACGTAAGAGAAAATAATAAATTGAATGTGATTATAACAATAATAACTTTATTTATTGTGGTTTACTTTCACAATGTTTTCAAAAATTATTCCTGTTTATCTTTATCTTTTAATTAAAAGGAAGGACATTTACGTGTTAAAAATCAAAATATAATTATTTTTAAGTCCCAAACAGAATAAATATCGTTTGAAGGTGTTGGCATTGTTTAACGGAATCAATTCCTTTTATAGGCTAGTTGTTTGATGGTATTTGCTGATGCTAGTTAATGCCATCTGCCGAAATGAATTTTAACTAGGGAACCATAAAACGATTCTTTCCAAATATCGAAGTAAATATTTATAATGCTAAATTATTTCTAAATTAAAGTTAAGATTAAATTAGTAAAGTAATGAATATTCGTTTTAAACAAAACATTTAAAACAACATTGTATGTTAATTACTTCATTGGCATTCAGAATTTTAAAGTTGATGTGTAAAATATAAAATTAGTTTAATTTGGTGATCATAAAGTAAAAAGTCAATTAATTGTCGTTGCATTAAATTAGAGTGATGTAAGCAATTATCTGCATAACTGTTAAAGAAATATTAGATTTGTGTAAGGGGCGTACATCAAATGTTATAGGTGACATGTTTGACAGTTGTCACATTTTTTTAGATTTAAAAATTTCTATCATGAATCATAACCGCAAATGAGTTTGTCCATTGAAAGTAATTATCAAAACGTTTTAGTAGGCATACTTAAAATATATTTACCTTACCACCTGTATGAGTTTTGCATAACCCGGTGGCCTCATTAAATGCATTTATTAGATTTTATAATTTACAGATGATCTAAACTCAAACAAATGCAATTTCAAATTACAAAATCAAATACTCAAAGGAATGCTGCACTTTAGTGGATTTTTATTGTACATGGGATGAATGAGGACGATTTATTAAAAAGGTCGGCTGAAGAGCGGGAAAAAATTTTCAGACGTTATGAACGTGGCAGAGAAGAAGGTGCAGAAATTGATCCATGGGAGGATCCTTCGTTTGAAGTTTATCATGCAACAGATCGATACGGTTTTATACACGATAAACGTTTACCATCCAAAGTGGATCCGCAGGAAGCCAAAAAACAGCAAATTGAACTAGAACGTGTTAAAAAATGGTTGAAAATGCTAAAATCTTGGAATATATCTTCCACTAAAGAAAAATTACATAAACGTATTTATAAGGGCATACCAAATTCTCTTAGACCTCAAGTTTGGTGTAAATTATTAAATTTAGAAAAAATTAAAAATGAAAATAAAGGTGTATATTCTGAAATGTTAAAATTAGCAAGATTATATTCTACGGATGCTCGTCAAATTGATTCGGATGTAAATAGACAGTTTCGTGAGCATATTATATATCGGGAACGTTACGGAATTAAACAACAATCACTTTATAACGTTTTAACTGCATATGCAATGTACAATTCTGAAGTATGTGTAGAAATTTATGTTGAAATAACAAAACTAATTGTTAAAATTATTTAGGTCGGATATTGTCAAGGCATGTCAGGATTAGCGGGTGTTTTATTAATGTATATGGATGAGGAGGATGCATTTTGGGCAACTCATGTTTTATTATCTGATCCTAAATATATGATGCATGGATTATACAAAGAAGGTTTTCCTAAACTGACTCGTTTTTTAGCACATCATGATCGAATCCTAAATAAATTTATGCCTAAATTAAAGAAACATTTCGACAAACATGGCCTGGATGCTATTCTTTATTCATTGAAATGGTTTTTCGTTTGCTTTGTAGAAAGGGTAAGAACATTTTTTCATTACTTCTCCAATTGAGTTAAATTTATCTATTTTCTAAAGTTGTTTTTAATAAGACAGTTGAGTATTATATTTTAGTAAATTAACCCATATCCGGCAAGCATAAAAATAATTAGAATTTTTTTCAAAAAAACACTATTTATTAATAATAGTACATTCATTAAATAGATTATATACATAAAACAAAAAAAAATTACAAACTACAAAAATATGGCATGGTGCATATACGCACCATTGAATGACAACTTTCAAAGCAATCACTATATAAGTGAACATTGCATTTGGCACACCTGTAAATGGTATGGCTTTTATATAATTTACATCGGCGCCTTATCTTCTCTGCGTGTTTCATTATCAAATGTCCTACGTTCTCTTGTCGTACTTCTTCGGGAATTGCTTCTTTTTTGGGCCTTCCAATATTCACGTTATTGCTTGTATTTCCTTTTGCTTTCGTAAGTCGTAACACAATATAGGAACGAAAATCCAACTGAGACATTTTGTTCCTATGGGACAATGGTAAAGCTTCCAACTATTTACAATTGCACTATCAATTAGTTTATAAATAATGGCCACCACCATTTCTACCCTCTGATGTTTACTTTATAATTTGCAATTCCATTGTCACGTTGTTCCACACTACCCATAAACTTATTATACTTAGCTACCATATCTGGTTGCGAAATATTTACTTCATTTTTCATCTTGCGATTATAGCGTTTTGTACTGCATAGTGGTTGAACAGAAAAGTTGTTACTTGCCATCATGACAACTGAATTATCATTCCATCTAATAATGATTCGATTTGTACTTTCATCAAAAACAGAATCGTATGTACCACGTTGCTTCCTAATTATTACTTTAACATCTTCCAACGGACATTTTCCTGTCCAATCTTCTCTAATGGTTCCTGTAGCAAAATAACTTTTAAAATTAAGTTTTGGAAACAATTTGTAGGGAGAGAAAAAGTTGTCGAAGAATATACGGTGATTTCTAGGATTTTTTACTAGATCTAATAAAGAGGTAACCACTGTACCCCCTAAACCAATATCTAATTTATTATTAGATCTAGCTGCTCCTGCATATGGCATGAATTGAAGTAAGTATCTATCTAATGAACACAAACACTATTACTTTAACCCAAAACATACCGGTTTCCCTTTTATAAACATTTTGCATGAGTGCCTGCCAGAATAAGGCACCATTTGTTCGTCAATTGACAAATTATGTGAAAAGATGCTGAATTGCTTATTTTTAGCATTTATTGCATTAAAGAGAGGCTGAAGCTTGGCATATTTGTTAAATTTGTTCAAATTCATATCTACAAAATATAAATTTCTTTTGATGCTCCTGAACTTATTTCGGCTCATGCACTTACGAACAATTTCTACTCCTTTATTTTCATCTCTGAACCAATACATGTCAACGTTTGGTAACCCGAAAGTGTACGAATTCCCATAAAACGTTTCAGATCTTTCACGGTGAGTTCAAAATCATGTCCATTATTATCTCTTGCATACTTGTTAGAGTAATCAACAATCATTGAAAGAACATCGGAATCTAAAAATAAGAAAAATATATCAAGAGGGGAGTTATCCCCAATACTATTACCAATAACTTGAAGATTTTCCTTTTCTCTTGAAATAGGTAAGTTTTTGTAAATAAGTTCCTTTTTTTCCCAATTTGGTTCGGTCTCTTGCCTTGAGTTGCAAAGCTTTCTTTTTTTGATAGCCAATGGTTCTTCATCTGATTCATCATATAAATTGCCATAGGAAGTGTGATCAGGTTAGTGAATTTCAAAGGTACCTGCTACTTCTTTATCTAAAGTTTCATTTCCTGAAATAAGATCTTCAGCGATATCTTCCTGGTCTGTCAGTTGATCTACCTCTGGTGTAATATACATATATAACATACAGATTTTCTAAATAATTAAAAACATAGTGATAGTTTTAAAAAATAAGGAATAAATTACCAGTTTCTAAAATTTTAGCATCAATTTCATCTAAAACTGCATCTAGTTCTGCTTCTAGTTCTTGTTGTGTCATACACTTCTTATTCACGAAATCACACACAGTAATGTAGCCATTGGCAACGAGAAATGAAGTGAACTAAAAACATTGCATCTATAAAAATATAACATCAACTGTTTTTAACATGTAGCATGTAGCATGAAGAACGTTGCAGCATGAATAAGTTTATTGTGTTAGTTAGATAATCTTATCGGCCAATGGTGCATATATGCATAGCAAATTGCAAAAAAATTTGTTTATCTGAAATGAAACTGATAACGGAATATTATTTATCAAAGTCAATTTTACAAAATTCCACAAAGCTAGGATTAGATTTCAATGCAAACATTTTTATAAATTACAATTTGGAAAAATCTAGGACAACATGAAATTGCCATTTTTTAATTAAAAAAACTGTTACTTATTTAAATTATATGAAGTCCTTTAAATGTATGAAATATTTTAGTATACCTTAGGAATAGATATACATCAATACCACGATTATATTCCACGGTATAATATATTTAAAAAAATTAAATATGGAAGGTGCGTGAACACACCATTGGCCGAAAATGGGTTAAGGAAGAAACTAATTTATTCTAAATTAAAATGAATGCAAAAGAATTGTGCATTCTTTTATTCATTTATATAAGGGTATGCAGCGGTTATGGTCAAATAAAATGCAGTCGAATTTTTTGAGAAGCTGCAGAATAACAAATCAATTAGATTTTTCTTGACGAAAATAGGAACAAAAATGGAAAAGAAAAGAATTATGAACATTTGGATGTTCAATAAAATGGAGAATCTTTAAATCTAATTAGCTCATTGCATCCTTGAATTCTTTTTCTTACTTTTTCCATTAATTATTTCTTGTGGGTTGAGAAGTATAAAATATTGGACATGTTTTTAAGTTCTACTTTAGAGTTCTAATAAATCAAAAAAATACTGAATACAGTATTGAAGGAATTATTCTAGTAAAATGAGAAATACTCACATGAAGCTTTACTGCTTGAGTACATCCTGAAGATCAAGTTTTAGTACAGCATCTTTGGGTTTCCCTACAAAAATAATATAAGGGTTCGGTATTTTGATCCCCAGTTAAATTTATCTTTTAGATATATTCTGTGGAAACTATTGTTAATACAATGGTAAGCAAGGTAATTAACTATCAGATAAATTTAACCGGAGATCGAAACATCAGCCCTAAATATGTTTGTAACTTGTTCATGGAATGTGTCTCATGAGATTGAAATGCAATCGGAGATTGCCTTTTGAGAAATCTACCAATAATAAACTACGGTGATAATGTAAACAACCTTGCGGAATACATACTTTGAGAATTAATCACTAACCCATAAATATTACTGTATTTTAGGTGCACTTGAATTTTCCCAAATCCAGATTTATGATGGATGCTATTGATTGTTAGTGAAAGCATACAAATCAAATAAAGTCAATTTCATTTTTGAAACAATAATATAGTTTTTAAATTACTTATATGTGTAACTCTGCACATCACAGGGTGACATGGGTCAAATAAGTAAATCCAAGCTACAAATATGGCCTGTGTGGATATGTCAACTATCACTAGATGCAATTGTACGATTTAAAAAACTAATCATAAAGATTTAATAAGAATGTATTCAGTACACATGCAAATGTCAGAAGTTACTATCATCAGATTCTGTGTAGTGTGATAAATGTTTACATTGTTGTTATTTCTTCTACTCTGCTTTTTGAACTCAACTGGTTTAATTTTTTAGTACTTCTCTTTGCATATTTTTAAAATTGAGGCAAATTTGAACAGACACCACGGTATACAGGCTGTCCCAAAAATAAACACATCACAAAAACATACATTTTTGTGTTTTGAAATATTAATAAGTGTAGTATTAAGTCCAATCCAGGTGCATGCGCTGTGCATAAGGTTGCGGTCTGACTGATAAAGTTGAATTATGTTGTGTTGTGTCGATTTACGTGGTGTGGAGTAAAGATTGTTTCACTAGTCACACTAAACGAGTACCATCGGGTGAAACAACCTATCACCGATATCAAATATTATAACCTAAAAGTTATTTGTTTTGAAAAAATGTCAGATAGTAATAGTGATGAACCCTCAGTTTTATATTATTTATGGAAAAAAATAAGAAAAGTAACTAATTTATAAAATATAACCTCACTAAATCAAGCGCAAACTCAGAGTCATCGAGTATCGTGAAAATTTCAAATCAGGTTGAAAAACAAATAACTTGATAGAAATCGACGTGAAACAAACAATTAGTGTGACAAGTCTAAAGTAAATATATGCATTTGATTTTAATCGACACGACATGACGCGATTCAACTTTATCAGTCAGACCGCAACCTAATAGTAATATCATTGCCTTTCGTGTGTACTACTTAACAGTTTATATTGATGTATGAAACATATGTTCTCATTTAAATTTAAATACTTTACTCATTCAAAGCACTGTACTTTAATGGAAACTGGGACATTTTTTCTTTCAATAATTTTTCAATGTCATGATTGACAATTCGGTTGATTAATGTTAGGTTAATTGACTCTATACTGTATTTATTTTTTTCTATTAACAAATTTGATTATTTTTTAACCTGTATTTTTTCTTTTATTTTATTAAATTATTATGGATGTATTTAACCTGCCTTTTAATTATCCTTATATTCGGTCGATACTTATCTATAGATTCTAAATTTATAATAATTGATAACATGCCTAAATGATTTTATTAAAACATTTGTGTGAAATTTTACGGCTCTTAATTTAATCAATATTTCATTCGACTGATATGTCTCTATTCAGCTTCCATATTATGTCATTCAAAGTGTTTTTTATGTTAAGCAAATATTAATTTAACTACTTTTTCGTTTGCTCTTTTAATAAACATCTATCTTCTTGCATTAAATTAAATTAACTTTTTATCATAATATGTTTGTCCTAAGTTTATGTCACTTAAAAAGATTTACCTTTTACTATGAAGTTTAAGTCCAGTCCTTGTGGCTTCATTTTAAAAGGTTTGACTGTCTTATAAAAGTTGACAGACATTTGGCAGCATGGCCCTTACTGCAAAAATCATCTAATGCTTAATGTAAATGCAATTACTTTAGAAGCTATTTCACAAATAAAAAAAATATATGAAATGTCATATTGCACATCTTCCCCATTACAGAAACAGAATTGTATCTCTTTTCTTGGCTTTAAATTTTACATCAGACTTGTAAATCCAAATCTGTAAACATTTTTAATCCAATTAAAATTAAAATTTTCGCGTGCAAATCTATCATGATAAGGGCCGTACGTGCTTACCATGAAATGTACTTACAAACAAAAATACTAGTTTGTTTTTGTTTACCACAGTGTCAGTTTACATTTACTATGTATGTACTTTTTAGAGTCAAAGTCGCCAGCTGTTTTAATAAAAAGTAATCCCATGTATTCCTTTAAAATTATCCAAATTTGCTTTTACTAACACTATTGCTTATTAATTACAAGTTATTTATGGATTAATTATTATGAAACACATTTGATAAATATCTGAAATTTACATAAGTATGATCCACAATAATTTATATGTAGATATTTTATACTATAGACCAATTACACTAAATTTTATGACATTTATTATTTAAATTTTTAATTATTTTCACAAAATTTAAATTATACACAACACAAGGGATTGTAAATATTAATATATGAAGATATTTATCAAAAACAATGTAACGCCATGTTAAAGCAGTTTTGTAAAAGTGCAAGTTATTTAAAAAATGTTTTTAAATTCAATAATATAAATGTATACACATTAAACATTGTATCTAACCTTGTTTTTATTTTAAAGAAGTTATAAGCTTGCAAAATTAATAGATTACTAGAAATTTTAAAGAAAACAATAAAATCTTTTATTTTAAATGGTAAGTAACATATATAATAAACAACTGAGAATTATTCATCAATGGTTCTCTAAAATTATATGCATTCATTCGGCTTCGGTCAGTGACTAAAGATTTATAGCTGACCAACCATTTCTTGTTGAATACAATAGCTCAAGTCAAAAGCAGGGGTGGGCTGGAAACTTTAATTGTAAATATTTCAAAAACTGCAAGTTAGATACATAGTTTATAAGCATTTTTTCTTGCACATATTAAGATGTGTCTGCTGTTAAAGTAATGTGTCTTATATCCAAGACACCCTGTATAATATTAAGTATGTGACGCATAGTTACTAGGCTCACAGCCAACATATTCATATCTCATAAAAAGCAAAATTTTGTTAACTCTATTTGTTTTGGAGAAATTCAAGTATGTTGATTCAATTGGGTCACCCAGTATAATTTACCCTTTATTTTAATAAACACTGTGTTTGCAATTATGCTCAGAGTAACCTGAATTTGGAGCTACCTTGTATATTAAAAAATGCAATAGATTTAATTTTGGGTACTTCAGATATCAATAAAAAATGTATACTTCAATTGCTCTGAGCATCATTCTTAGCATAGACAAAATTGTAGGGTGCGGTTTTATATATAAATAGTGCATTTATAAATTGAGGTACATAGTAAATTCATAGTACCTTTTTAACTTTTAAATAAGTATTAATTTTTTTTAGGTTCCTTTTAGTTTATGCCTTAGAATATGGGATATTTATTTATTAGATGGTGAACGTATAATAACTGCAATGGCATTCACTATACTTAAGTTGCATAAGCGAAACATAATGAAACTCAACGATATGGATACTATAGTACACTTTATACAAGTAAGAGTGAAATAGAGTACCTATTTTATCATACATCACCTTGATGCACTGTAATAGGCAGCACATGCTCTTTTGGAGATAAGTATTATTAATGTAAAGTTTTATTAATTATTAATGTATTTGTCTTAAGTCAAGCCTCTAACAGAGAGAGAGAGAGAGAGTGGGCAGGCTTAAATATACTCTTGCGGTCTAAACTTGCAGAAAATGGCAAAAAGATAAATGTTTTGAGCTTAGGCGAGGGTGGGGGTGCCATTAACTCAAGTATGCACTGGATATTTAAGGTGAATGCCCTAGAATGAGCTTCCACCCAACAGTCAAATTTAAACTGCAAAAGAAGCAGCCTCAAAGACAATTTGCTTCAATTGTGTAACAAAATTAAGCTGACAACATTTTTACAAGAAGGTTTCATTTATACTAAAATAGTTGTGTAACTTATATTTCAATTATAGGATATAATAATTTACTTATAAGTGAAACCAAAGGCAATTACCGATGAAACCAAAGCCAGACATCAATGTAACCTCACGTTCATCTTGTAATAACTTCTACTTGGTAAGGCTCTCTGGTAGCTTAATAAACTCGGGTGTGGCAAATGAATATTAAGATGGATAATTAGAATACAAAATACAGTGTTTGGGCACTTTAGATCTTTAATAATTACAAGTAGGTAATTAACAGAGTAATTTGCAGGCTGATATGGATGATAAGATGCCATCATAAGTTAAAATAATTGCTAAGCTAAACGTTGTACTAATTTGTTGTATTAATACGTTCGCTGTGAAAATGGGAAGTACGATGTAACTGCCAGCCTAAAGATTTTTGTTGAACGCAACTGACATGCGGACTAATTTTTTGACCATTATGCTCTGTGCGGCAAACATGTTGTTCACATTTACTACTCTATATACACCCATAGGCACCTCATGCGCTAGGCACGTGATCTGCAACGAACATGTTAATTTAGTTGTACAAATAGGTTATACTAGAAATAATAAACCACAATAACAAATAATTTAATTATCACAGTCAGTAAGAATATTAATTTGAATACATAATTGTAATTAAATTAGTATATGTAGATTGATATAAGAATTTAATTGTGTTGCTCGATAGTGATAGAAATTTTAAAACAAGGCTGGTACATTTGACATCTGACAGTGGTTGATCAAAAGGGCAGTAATCAGTTATCAAATGTAGATTTGTAAAAGTTGACAATAGCAGTTTCTGTTAAATTCGAATTCAACTGTAAAGAGAGCTGACCAATTATATCCAATTATAAAAATTAAGATGTGTTGGTTTTGCACTATGTCAAAAGCGAAACTTACATAATGACAGGCTAATTACTGTTAAGAAAATCAAATAAAAGTGGCAATACGAGTGAATCTCATAATGTCATAGGTTTAAATGCTCTTATAACTGATTTAACAATTGTATAAATTTATTAAGGTAAAAAGTAGCTTAGTAATAATCTTAAATCTTTTATTATAATTAAATTTCTAGACCAAAAAGTGATTTTAATAAAATTAATGTGCAATTTTGAAAAACCTTCCCCAAATTTCTTGGAGCTAAATGAGTTCTTTTCTATTAAATGTCAGGTATGCACATGGAATGCAGGCCAGAGGATCTAAATCAAAAAGGTTAACAAATAGTATGAAGAACAACTTCCAATGGTTCCATTAAACAATGACAAGTTCTGATTCCGAATCCAGTATTAATTGCGCCTTGCTCAAATAATTAAAGCACCTATTAATTAATTAAGATGTCTTAATCAAACACAATAGGTAAGGCCATGTGTGCAAATTACAGATAAGTCAAGGCTGCAACAATGAACACCATCAACTAATCAGAAACTCACCTGGAAGTGTTCTTAATTAAGATAGCATTATATCACAGAACCTGTAACCCCAATGTTTGCATTGAAATCAGGTGCTGCCCATGGGGATGCCTTACTGATATTTATAACAAAATATTAATTTAGAATTTTGCCCATTTTTTTAAATAAAGAATTGCCTAGAAAAATATCAACACCACACGGGTAGCTCTGTTACTTCTTTTAATTAAATATTCATAACTAAGTTACATAATTAGTTGTTAAGGTAAAACAGAAATATTAAATATAAAATTTTTCATAATTGGGTGGTAACAACACTGCCCTCGAAATCCATGAGTATACTGCTATACCAAACGCAAGACACTTCCTCAGCTCCCTTCTACTTCATGTCCATATTAGTTTTACTTTAGCTGAATTTAAATTATTGAAATTAAATGTCAGAGACTTTGAAATCAAACAAATTAAATTGTACTTGTTATTGCGATTTAAGAAATAAAAATAAAGAATACATATATAAATGGTATGTAGGAAAAAATAATAGTTTTAACAAACTTTACTTCTGTGTATACAAAGTATATAAGATGTAGCAAAAATATATTAATTCTATAACTACAAATAAAATATAATTATTTTAACGTTACATAAGTGAGCCAGAATTTGTTATGACTGACACTAAAGGACATTAATAATTAGCACTGATAAATAAAAGATTGTCTACTAAGCAATAGTCATCTTTTAAACTAGTTTCTATTAGATGGGATACATATGAATATAAATTTTTACTAATTACAATGAGGCAAGTTAGAGTGTGAATAATTTAATTCATTGTGCAATCAGTGAACACCTTCAAATATTCTGAATTAAATAATTTGCAGTTGTAGTCAATTAATGCACTTTGAAATAAAATCTCCTATGCACAAAATTAACTAATTTAAGGTGTGATCATAGAAACAATCTTTAATTAAATGTCACAAAACAGATCAAAGTGACCACAAAATTGAGAAAATTAAATTCCCTGATTTTTCAGGTCTTTTATTCCCAAAAGATATTTTTAATTGTCACTTGCAAAATAAAAACATCTTTGTAATGTCTTATTATGATAAATTTTATCCAGATGCGGCAAGACAAAAAAATGTGCTTAGAAGACATGGCAAATTTAAAAAATGATAATAGAAACATTATTTCTCTTAAGTATTTTGTTTTAAAATTCCCTGACTAAATAACTAAAGAACATACATAATTCCCCGACTTTTACATGTTTTCCAGAGAAATAGTTGCCCTGAAGATGATAAATAATTATGTGATAATTGTTTCTATGACCACAGGTTAGGTTTCAACACACCATAATTAATCAATCAAATATAAAACATGAATAACAAAGTCAACCAGAAAAAAGAAAAATTGGTACTTGATCAATTCTCAAGATGCAGCTTGATACCTTTCTGTATAATCAGTTGGGAGAATTCCTCGAGACAAGGAAGACTTAGAAGTAGGCCCGCTATCACTGCTTCTATTTTCTCAGAGTTAGATTACAGCTCTAGGACTATTTCTTGAAGTTTCAGCGAATGTAACATAAAACAAAACAATTATATGGTGTTAATGTTTTAATTTTCACATTAAGTGTTTGGTAGTGATAAATTACTTATTTTATATTGTTCCAAAGGACTAAAATCTAATTACTTTTAAGTATTTGATGCACGCTGAAAAGTTCATTGATAACATTTCAAACAAAATTTCTCTCATCATCCACAAAGATTTAACAAACTTATTTATATGCTGTTATTTGTTAGAAATTTAAATTTAACCTGTTTGGTATGAAATAAATGTCAACCTTAAATTATATACATGACAAAGTGAAGAAATTGAACATTTCTTAACAACAGCATGAATTAAAAAAGCTCAAACAGGAGTGTAATAAAATTTAACGATATTTTGTAGTGATGCCAGTACAACCACATTGAATGACAGTTTATGTTCTACTGTTTTGCCCATGTATATGTGAGGACTTCTAGTCAATGAGTGCCCTGTATATCACTTCCTAGTTACCGTTTATAATAATAAAAATTTATCGTGATAACACAAAGTAGTAATATATGATTGGACCGTAATGTTATTAAATTGTTAGTCTACCAGTGTTGATTTAAAAATAATTTCTAAAACATAAACTGTAATTTAAAAGTATTTCTTTGTGAGTATAATATAGAGTAGCAAGTAATATTTTTATTAACAAAATCATTTTTAATTTCAAAAAGTTAACTAAAGTAACTTCGAAAACCATAATATTTCGAGCAGTAAATTTTTTAAAAATTATGGAATGTATGAATCTGATTGTCTTAGAGTACAAAAATTTTTGTGCTGCTTAAGAGAAAACTCACAATGGAATGGTGGCATAAGCTTTAAAAATATTGTAAAAAGTGCACAGAATAAAATGAAATAAACATAACTTATGCGAACAATTTTGAGTTGTCAATTTATTGAAAAAGAAAACACATAGTTTTCGAAACGTTTAATTTTTAATTAAAGTTACACAGTTTAAACCAAAAATTGTTTTAA
>JAHWXV010392427.1:0-21471 GCA_024586415.1 Phrixothrix hirtus | reverse complement strand
CAAAAATTTTGTTTCTAATTAATGTTTAGTGTATTTGTGGTTTATTTTGACTATGACATAAATAGTACAAGATTTATTTTTGTAAACATAACTTATATTATTAAATTAAATATAAAGCAATTGGAAAAAAGGTACTACGTATGCGTACATCAACACAGAAGTATATCTCGAAATGTATTAATTTTTGGGTTCATGCTTATTAAGAATTTTTTTGTATTTCATCGAGTATGATCATTTTGCGTTCGTTCTAAGACATTTGGTTAAATAATACAGGGTTTGTGAAAAGTAAATTGTAATCATAATTAACAAGATTCTATTCGTAAATGAACGATGCTTATAAAAAATTCTATTAAAATAGGTTTAAAGTCGTAGTGTAGTTGGGGCGATTTTCAGCAATACGTGAAAATACGTCGATTTTGTTCTACCTTTCCCTATAACATATGTTTGTTTCAGTAGAAATCCTTTATAATTAAGGGTGCGTTTGCCACTTTTAATTTTTTTAGGGGTGCATTTCAACGACACATGAAAAAAATCGTGTTTTCGTTCCTCATTATAGTGAATAAGCGTGTGACATTAAAATCTGCCTTCTATGTGTTCTAAAACAGGTTTAACTTTAAGGGCGAGTTTTACCCCTTTAGAGTAGAATAACCGCAGACAAGAAATATGGATATCTTATATTTTAATTGTTTACAACATCAAAATTTCATTAAAATCGGAAGGAGACCTCTGGGAATATTTCCTTGTTGGTAGTATTCAGATAATTTTACTTAATAGTTCGTTTTTATGTTAAAGGAAATAGTTTCTCGAATATTTTATACATTTGGTGCTGGAAAGTCTGTGGGTTGTTTGTTCAACAGTAACACTGATTAAGTTTATTTTCAAGACAATAAATAAATCTTCAATCTTTAGTTGTAAAAAGCGTCTTAAGGTATTTACAATCTAGATTTTATTTGAATAATTAACTTACGTTTCAGTTATAGACAAATGCGAGCGCAACACCTAGGATTTCCTTAAGGTTAACGTTGTAATAGAAGCACATGGAAAACAATAAAAGTGCATTTTAGCTATAAGCGACTGTCTGATGCATTTGAACCATTATGAAAGATTTATGATCTCCTAATGATCACTATTGTAATATAGTAAAGACGCTTGGAAAATAATAAATAAAGAAAGAAATAAACCTGAAATCGGTAAACGGAAGATGTGCTGTAACATTCGGTAAAGGAAATGTCGAACTTTATTTCTAAAATTCCTAGTCGTTTTAAAAGCTCGCTTGGCCTGTTGTGCGATCCTAGGTTAACAACGTCAAATTTAAAATTAATTAATTATAAGTGAAGTTTATTCTAAGATAGTGCTTGAGGGTTACATCGATGTGTACCAATTTTAATTTTTCATTGGTTGATCTTTGAGGCAAAAATGCTAGTTATGTTGTGGTTAGTCAAAATAGTTGGTTAAAATTGCACGTAAGATTCGATATACTTAGGGAAAATATGTTGTATATCCTTCTGCATTTCTACAATACAATTCTAAATACGAAACGATAACCTCAAAGTTTTAAAACTCATTGAAGAAATTCTCAAGAAGAAGCTGCTGAAATAGTTCATATTCGGTAGGTCATGGATTTGATCCCCTGGTTTCCACTAGAATGGTGTACGTCTACCTCAGCATTGGAAGTTCTTGTGTTTGTTTGTTTTGTGACTGAGAAATCGGAAAGCGGAAATTCTTTTCGCCCCCCAACGATTCAACATGTTTACCAAAATCCCCAATAACTATTTTAACGTGACGAAATCATATTGACACGGAATCTATCATTTTAATTCATTATCTGAGATGAATATATAGTTCTTAAATTCTTTTCGGCTACGGCCTGATTCGAATCCGCTTTTAGGCGTAGCGGCAAACATGTTAATCACTACACCCCTGAGGCTGGTGGGAATGTCTTTTCAGAAGAGATTATATTTTGTGTGCCGTTCTGTCTCTAGGGACTAAGCGTATTATTTTTCGAACTGCCGCAAAGTACTGAAAGGTTAGATTAAGTTTTATTACTAGTGACGTTGATTTTCGTAATTTTACGGTGTACTAAATGTTTGTTAAAGCAAATTACTGTAAGTTGACTTTGTCAAGTTTATAATACTTTTAAGTTTAAAAAAGTTCTGTTAACATGAATTAATAATTATCTTGCTATTTGTGGTTATAATTTAGAATTGTCTTCTAATATATTATTGATGCCACTGACAGGAGAATGAAATAAGATTAGAGCTAAATAATTTTCTAGCAATGATTAAAATTAACATTTTTCCTTCTACGGGTCAGTTACTGTAATTATATTATTTTCTTGCATCAAGTTTAGAACTTTTGGCTAAGCGTAGTACGTTGAAAATAATTTGAACTCAATTGCTCCATTGGTATTCTGCCATTAAAAATATTGAATATATATTGTATATTCAATGTTGTGGCACTAATGACTGGTTGCCCAAACATTGCTTAAATAATTAAGAGTTTCTTAAATAGTTAAGATTTCTCAAATCTGACAACGGCCAATTCGATCGCATGATTTTGGCTGTAACTTAGGTGGAACTGTTTAAGGCGTTTGCGCAACTGACCATTAATCTTTCATTTATAAAAAAATCTGGTGTAAGTCAACACATGACTTTCTCTTACGCACATAGATATGCAAATAGTGTGCACAAACGATTAAATTATTATTTACGTTTATTTTGGAAACTATAATTGTAACGGTCACCCATTCAAGTTACTGGACACGCCAAAGGCTGCTTAACTACGGAAATTTTGTCTGATAACTTACTTCAACACATTTTTTCAGAAAAACTGTTGAGTTCACGCAAAAGGGCATTAGAAATATAATAACCGCAGCAAATTTTAAACAAATTTTATATCTGTTTTCGAAAAAAATCGCAAAAAAACTTGAAAATCGCAAGAATAAAGTGACACCTCCGGTCATTCCATTTTAGCTAAATTCTTAACGTCTCATATGTGGAAGATAAAAAACAAATATAAAATTTTATTTTTATATTATGTATAGTTTTTGAGATATGTTCTTCACAATTAATACTTCAAGTACTTCCGATTAATCGATTTTCAAAAATTTGTTAGAGAAGCTGTTTAGTTCATTTAAAACGGAATGGAGCAGCTAAGAAGTATACCAAGTTTTAAAAAAATAGAGTTCGATTTTAACCAAATTCTTGATTTGGCATACAAAGGTGGTTATGACCACAAATATAAATTTTCATTCACCTAGGACTTTTAGTTTCAATGTTATTTTATTTAGAGTTAACGGTGTAGGTACTTCCGGTTACTCGATTTACGAAAAATTTTCTGAGAAACAGCATCAACTATATGAAAGGTCATTTAAAAAAATCATTAACACCGATTTCGAGAAAATCGCGAAAAATTAAAAATTCGGAAAATATCTAAAAATAACAGAAATAAAGTTGTACTTCCAGTTATTCGATTTTAACGAAATTCTTTATTTAGCATACAAAGGTTTATAGGACCTCAAATATAAATATTCATTTATCTAGGGCTTTAAATTTCATAATTATATTATTCACAGTTAATGGTAAGAGTATTTCTGGATACTCGTTTTACGGAAAAATTTCAGAGAAACTGTCTTAACTATATGAAAGAAGGTATTAAACATCTAAGAAATACAATAAATATAAACAAATTATTGAAGTCGATTTCTAGAAAATCTCTGAAAACAAAAAATGACAAGAGTAAAGTGGCACTTCCCGTTATCGGTTTTTAGTGAAATTGTTGAGATCGCGTGCGACTTCTCGTTTTCGAGATGCCCTGTGCACTCAGACATACACACATATACACACCCATGCACGCACGCTCTCACGCACACAATTTTCAAAATGGGTTTGTGGAATATAGTGGTGTATCTAAGTCTAATTAACATTAATACATTGACGCAAACATTTAGATATATTACAATTTAGAAAATACACTGAGGTTGTTAAATGATTACGTTTTTGGTCCACTTTTGACAAACGTGGCACCCATCTTGCAGCATGGTTTTTCAAATCCAATCATCATGTAAAATTGATTTCACTGTACATACCAATCAATAAGTTTAAATCCTCCACAATCTTACGCAGCATTACCCGACCATCTGCCAACACAATATCATATACTTTTGTTATCATTTCTGCTGTACGGGAATCTTTTAGCTTGCTAGACCGCGCAGCATCACGGATGCTCGTATAACCACAGCAAAAATCATCAAATTACTTGTTAATCATTTTAATCGACAGTGCAGAAAATAGTGTTTAATGAGAACGCGAAAATCACTTTTTCCCATTCTAGCGAAACTAATATACGTTGTTTACTTTAAATGGCTGTCAAACACAACTAATCGGCAGATGTTATTGAAATTAGTATAATACCAATCAAATAATATAGCTTTTATTCTAGTGATGCCATCTCTTGCATTGTTACCTGACTTATTGAACGAGCCTCGTAACTAGAAGTTTATACAACATTTTATGAAAACGCTTAGGTATTTTGTTTGTTCGACTTTAAAAAATTTTTTGGCACAGAAATATCAAATAAAGTACATATATATTTTTAAACTAATTACTGTTGGTAATTACTGTTAGTAATTACTGTTTGTAATAAATAAATTAGTAAACAGTAAATTTTATGAAATGAGGTATAAATAGCTTATTATTTTTTGTTAATTTAAAAAGCCAAGTAAGCATTGGTCAAAGGTGGTTGATCTTTTTGATTACTAATAGAGCATTAGTTTGAACTAAATTATTCAAGAAGGTTTAATAAAACCATTAAGTATTTCTGAAACTTAATTGATGTGTGTGCATAAATTGATGTTAATATTTATTGATTAGTATCGGTATTTTTTGCATAGCGCAATAAATTGAACTTAATTGAAAGATTATGATTGACGCTTTTGCTCGAATTTTGTTTTTTATGCCAAACATTTAATTTGTACCCTTTAATTGCAGGTAGCTTCGCAATCATCTGTAGTGGAATGCATTATGGATGGCCTTCGCCGTCTTTACCAAAACTGCTTTCAACTGGAGGCCATAAAATTTTAATTACAAATGATGAAGGTTCGTGGATGGCAGTTATGCCCCTTATAGGATCAGTATGTGGTTCACTTTTGGGCGGAACAATCTTAGATATAATTGGAAGGAAGAAAGTAGCCATTTGTTCATTGTTTCCATTCTTTGCGGCTTGGATATTAATAGCTTATGCAAAATCTGCGATTGTTTTACAAGTAGCTCGACTAATTGCTGGAATTGCCGACGGTTTGGTATTTTGTGCAATTCCAGTATATTTGGGAGAAATAGCTGATCCTAAAATTAGAGGTGCACTAGGTTCGAGCGTTTCTGTGACTTGGATTCTCGGTACCCTCCTTATTAACGTTTTGGGATCATATTTAAGTATATCCATAACCGCCTTGATTTCTTCAACGCTTCCAATAATATGTTTGTTGACTTTTTGCTGGATGCCTGAAAGCCCTTATTATTTCATTATTAGACGTCAAAAGGAACAGGCGAGAAAAAGCTTAATGATATTTAAAGGTACCAAAGATGTTGAAATTGATTTGGAAAGGATTTGTAAAGCTGTCGAAGAGCAGTATACTGACTCTGGAAGATTTTTTGATCTATTCAAAGTGAAAAGTAATAGAAAAGCATTATATGTTATGATGGGTACTCGTGGATTTCAACAACTGTGTGGCACAAGTGCGATTACATTTTATGCGCAAGCAATCTTTGAAGAAGGTGAAGATGTTCTTTCTGCAAGAGAAGCATCGATCATTTATTTCGCTCTCCAGTTAGTTTTTTGTACTTGTTGTTCTTTGTTAGTGGACAAACTCGGTAGAAGACCTTTACTCATAGTCTCTATAATCGGCGCTGGAATAGCTTTACTGACAGAAGCTATATTTTCTCTCCTAAAAGAGAAAACTGCTGTTGATACTGATAAGTTTACCTTTGTACCGATTGTAGCAATGATTGTTTTTGTTATCATATTTAGCATAGGCATGCAAACTATTCCAATTCTGTTGTTAGGTGAAATATTTCCAACAAATGTAAAAGCTTTCGCATTGAGTTTTGCAGATATCTATTTTAGTGCGGTTGCGACGACCGTGTCAAAAATGTTTCAATTTACAAAGGACTATTATGGACTGTATGTGCCTTTCTTTATTTTCACGTGTTGTTCTGTCATAGGTCTTATATTTATTATTTTTGTAGTTCCTGAAACTAAAGGAAAAACTTTAGAAGAAATCCAAGACGAATTTAAAAGTAGTAATAACACATCTACATTAAGCACAGACCCTCCTGAAAAATTTTGTAAACTAGAAGAATTGTGATTTATATTAATATATATATACTCATATATTATTGTAACTGATATATTTATTTATGTGTATCTCAAATGACTAAAGTATATGTATGTATTTTTATACGCAATTATATTTTAACTTTCCCGACAATTTTCATTATAAAATTAAAGAAATGTAAGTTGTTTACAAATGAACAAACAACAATTACATTAATTTATTAATTACATTACAGGGTCAGAAGTGATAATAGATTTTAAAGTTTAAAAAAATTTAATGCCTTGATGATTTTGTTGATTGACCAATAATAAATAAATTTGTATGACAATTTTTGGCTTATTAATCGTAAATAACATTTGCTCAAACAAATAAGTTAACTTGCCCGAATAAAAAGCCATCATCATGCTTATATACCATAAAATCAAATGAATTATATTGTTATCTTGCTGGGTAATATTTATACATTTCTGAATTCAGTTGCTGTTTTCGATCTAATTTTTGTATTAATTTTGATGGATATTATTGTATAAATCGACTTGATGTATTGATATTTAGAACACTACTTTAAACTTGATCTTAGTTTTAATGTTTTTAATATTTTGGTAAACCATTATTTTATTCTTATGCCTGTTTACCATTGACTTAATAAAATTTTCCATACACAAAGTTGATTACCTGAGTTGGCGGTGTGAGCAATTTAAAATAAATTACTGTATTGCGTATTAAAATTACGCAATTATTAGCTTTTAGAATTTTTAGGTAACCAAACTGTTTTCCCGACTGTATTATTGATAATAAGCCGGAGGGATAAACCCCTTTATGTTCGGGCAATGAATGTACTGTGCCGCCAGATTTTACCCGGAAGTAATCTGTTTATACTTTCCGTTTAATATTTATTTTTAGAATTGTGGATCACACCAAAAATGTTATTTACCACATATAATTAGATACCTGATAAGTAATAAGGATAATGAGTTCAATAATTTCAAATTTAAAACAAATTTATATAAAATAATGCAAAATAAACTTCTTACATCTACAAATAGAAATATAATTTTACTACAAATACCGTTATGTAAACAAATACAATGACCTGTTGTGGTAGATCCTTTTGAATCTTTGTTACCCAAATTAAGCATTTGTATGCCTCTTACTAAAGGGATCTAGCTGCAGGTATAAAAATTATTTAAATTTAAATTTTACAATATTTTTACGTCAAATTAAGTGTTGTTAAAATTTGTTAAAAACTTCGTTTAAAAAAAGTTAGTAGTTTTCAAACTTCAAAGATTTTCACTTACGCAGTAAGATTTGATTTTGATATCATTCGATTGGTAGATAATATATCTTCTTTCTGTTTATTTCCTTTAGAACAGAATAGGATTTTAAGGTTTGATTTCCATGCGAATTAATGCTATGGATGGTAACTCTTCAAGTGTTACTTCTTGCGAGATGCGCGATTTTTCACGAACATTCCCGTTTTGTAAAATTAAATTGAATTTTATAAATTTCTTGACATTGAATCCGTATTATAATTTTCAAATACTTGGATAACTGCTGCGACCAGTGTTTGTTTCGAAATTTACATATTTACCATCAAAATGATCTACTTACGAGGCTGTCACTAGTTGCGTAGTTCATCACCGCGTGTTCAACGTAAGTAAGATGATTTTTCTAATAACGTTCTGCTTTTATAACCTTTTTAAATTCCCTTTCTGCTATTGAATTGACCAATCAAAGGATCTAAACTGCTGATTGCGTGTCATGTTGGAAAACCGTTTAGAATTCCGTTAGATATTTGTGTCCTTTTCATAATCTTCCGTGAGTTTTACAGCTTAGGTTAGTAAAGTATATGACACCATAATTATGGGTTTACTGCTTTTCAAGACATTTGCGTATTGAATATACAATTTGAATTTATCCTTTTAATTTTTAGTTTATTTTACACAATGGTTTATATATCCAAGCCCGTTTTTTTATAATAGAGCACAATTTACACTTTGCTAAATATTTATGTTATAGTCTGTGAACTTCATTTTTAGCTTAGACTTACTGTTAGGTAATATCTACTTAAATTAACATTTTAGAAATTTGAAATAGGTGATAGCTTATTTCAATTTTCTAATGTGAGAACTGAGTAATTTTTATAAATGTTAATTACGAGAGTCTAACAACAATAGCCAATCGATAAACACTTTTTTCAACGAGAGCATTTGATTGAAATACCTGCTCTAATTTTAAAGTAAAAACTTTAAAATTAGTGAGGTGCTACTTTAATTTTATCTAAAATAATTTATCATTCATTCAATTATATTTAAATAAAAATCAATAGACTATAATTTTAATTTTAAAATTGGTGAGATGGTACTTTGATTTTATATCAAATAATTTATCACACGGTGCTAGAATCTGCTATCTTTGGTTCACTCACTAAGTTTTATTTAAGTATGCATGCGTAGTTTTAAAACGTATTTAAAATATAAATAAAGTAATTAACGTAAATTATTTAATTCTAATTATTATTTTTTATATTAAGTACAAAAATTTTAGATGCTCAATTAAACATAACAAAATTAACAAAAATTTTACAAATAAATACAGAAAAACCTATTCTAAGTTTAAAAAAAATATCTAAATGAAACCAGCCGTTTGATAGTACTATCATGTAATGCCATACTGAAATGGTTCATTTCATAATATTGTATTACATTTAAGGATACATTAGCGTTTTTCTCTAAAATATTACACTGTAGTCCTTAGACGAATGTAAATTTATATTGTAATTTTGGAATAATATTCCTATTTACAAACATAGTTAATTAAACCATTGCATTACGGAAAATATGGGTCAGTTTATGATCACAAATCTATAACTTTTTTGCTTTTTTATTTAAATCTTCCAAACTTTTCACAAATTTAGAGTAATACAGTACCGACAAAACTGGTATAAAATTCATTGTGATTTTATAATTAGTTGCTGAAAAATAAATATATCTATCGTAAAGGTATCGATCTACGTTATATATGTATGTAAATTGTAATAATATGCAAAAATCAATATAAAATTCATGTTTAAATATATTATTTATTAATATGTTTTACACATTTTTTTCTTAAAAATAATTACGCCACGTATATATGTACAGAGTGAGTCACGATTTACGAAACGGTCTGTTTATGTTAAACCATATATCTTGTCGATTTTGTTTTTCCACAATACTATGTGAAACAGTAGACACTACATTATAAAATTAATTTAGGGTGTACATGGTGTCCCAAAATTTGTATTTTTTTAAATAGAATACCCTATATTTTATTACAATTTTGAACTTTATGCTTAAATATAGGTAAACTTTAATTAGGGTTATCTATGTTTAATACCGACTGTTTTCAAAATATTTCAATTTTTTCAAAAATACAGGCTTGTCAAAGAAAATTCATATCTTCTAAATAACTTAATATTTATTAATCAGCTGTGAATCACAAAACTTGCGTACCTTAATCCATTTATGGCCATATATATCTCAAGTGAATTTCATACAGGGCGTCCAAGAAGTCGTGCTAACTTTTATTATTTTCAAATGCCCATAACTTTCTTATTTTAAATAGAATACTATGTATTTTTTTAACAGATAAGATATAGAAATTAATTTTCTTTTTAAACTGTATTAGGGTTCCCTATATCTAAATATAACAATTTTCATATTAGTAACGTTTCCATATAATTTAACTGTAATATCTAGATTATTAATTTAATTAACAATATTAACCTAGTTGGCATCTGTCATTTAAGCTTAAAATTGTTTGCGAAAAGCATTCCAAGTTAAAAAGCAGGTATTGTGTAAATTGTTCAAATATTTTATCAGTTTTCATTGCGTACATAATGAAAATTTATTCTCTTCGAGAAAGGATTAATATGATTTTAATCATTGATGAGTGTCAAGAAAACTATTTGTTAACGAAAAGGATTCATGAACAGAAATATCCTGACCGGAATCATCCGCAAATAGCAATTGCTGAAAGACTTTTGCAGTGTTCTAGAAATACAGGGAGTGTCGCTTACTTGAAACAAATTAAACAAAAACAGGTTACCGAAAACGATGAAAATCAGTTGTCAGTGTTAATGTTGGTAGTGAAAATCCTAATACAAGTACTACAAAAATTGCTACTGACAGGTAGGATACTTAAAAATCATCCTTACCACATACAAATGCACCAGAACCTATACGGCGGAGATTTTCAAAACCGTGCTGAGTTTTGCTTATGGGCACTTGAAAAACCCGAGGAACTTAATTTCTTCGATTTTGTGCTATTTACAGATGAAAGTTCAGAGAATGAACATCTTTCTCGTGCTATTGATTATCAAAACCGATGGAACATCAATGTATGGCGGTGGAGGGGGTTATAACTGGAGACATCGTAATAGATCCTTATTGTTTTAACGAACATTTAAATGGTCAAAAGTTTTACGATTTCTACAAAAAAAAAATTGGAACACTCTTGAAGAAGTCAGACAAAAGGTGTGGTGGCAACTAGACGGGATTCCTGCACGTTATGCACTTGCACTTTAAATAGAGTGTTTCCAAATAAATGGATGGGAAGAGGCGGATCTCATAAGTGGTCAGCAAGATCACCAGAATTAACGTGTATGGACTTCTTTTTATGGGGATTTGTGAAAGATGCATTATACAGAAGTCTACCTATGACCATTGATGATTTGAAAACAAGATTAACAAATACCTTTGCTTCTGTTACACCAAAATTGCTAAGAAATGTGAGCAGCTCATTTGAAAATCGCATTAATTGTTGTATCGAACAAGATGGACAGAAGTTCGAACACCTATCGTAATTTTTAGGTAATACTCTCTTATTTTATACCTTTTTTGTTCAATTACTTTCATAATAAAATTAGTTTTCTGTTATGTACATTTTAATTTATAAGATGCGGTTTCAAGATCACTACCTTATTAAATAGTAACTGTAAACTAAATGTTAGGTTGAATTATAAAACCAAGTTGATAACATGAAAACGATTAAATATAGGGAACCCTAACACAGTTTAAAATAAAATTAAATTCTATATCTTATCAGTTAAAAATATATATAGTGTTCTGTTTAAAATAAGAAAGTTATGGGCATTTGAAAATAATAAAAGTTAGCACGACAGTTTGAACGCCCTGTATGAAATTGACTTGAGATAAGTATGACCATAAATGGATTAAGGTATGCAAGTTTTATGATTCACACCTGATTAACAAATATTAAGTTATTTAAAAGGTCTAGATTTTTTGACAACCTGTATTTTTGAAAAAATTGAAATAACTCGAAAACAGTTGGGATTAAACATAGATAACCTTAATTAAAGTTAACCTAAATTTTGGTATAGAATTCAAAATCATAATATAGGGTATTCTATTTCAAAAAATACAAGTTTGGTCTGTCACACTTTTTTTGGGACACCATGTACAGTTTAAATTAATTTTATATTGTAGTGCCTACTGTTTCACATAGTATTGTGAAAAAATAAAATCGATAAGCTATACGGTTTAACATAGATAGACCGTTTCGTAAGTCGTGATTCACCCTGTATAATATAAGTTCATTTTTACACTAGAACTTAAATAAATTTCTGTTTTAGTACCCTTGACGGTAATTTTCCATTTCTTGAAGTGGTCTTTTAGGATTTTAAGTCATTTTTCTAGCTTACTTTTGCATGTTGGGCTGTAATATATTCTTACAATTATTGCAGTGTCATCTGAGTATTGAAACACTCGTTTGTATTTCTATTGTATTTGTATTTCTCTAGACGTATAGATTGAATAAAGTAGGCGAACCCTTGTTTCGTCGATTTGATTCTTAATAGCTGCTGTCTGTGATTGACTACACAGTTTCTGTCTTCCAAGAAGGACTGTATTAGTTCGATGAATTCTTTCGGGGTTTCAATTTCTGCCATTTCGTGTACCAGGGCATCTCTCCACACTTAGTCATACGCCTTTTCCAAGTATAGGAGTGCGACGTATGCTGTGAATTTCTTGCGTTTGGTTCCTTCTATGGTAGAGTTTGCGGCTTGCTGTACTGTTGAGAGTTTTTCACGGAATCCAAACTGAGTGGGCGTTATAGTTCTATGTAATCTTCGAGAAGTCTGTTGACAGTACTTTCTATTATATCGATATGCCGCAAGTCCGACTAAAGAGTCTACGTTTTTGAAATTTGCTTGGATCTTTGTCCTGCTTTGGTATGAAAATTACTGGCGCCGTTTTCCAGGCACCTTCAGTGCCTTTCTGGGAATGCAATATATTTAGTGGGCTTTTCAGGACTTGAATGTCGTCAGCTTTGCCCGGATAACACCCGCTTCGATTTTTATAGGGTTAGGTGTCGTCCATTGTCTTAACTTTGCGGTATTCATTTGTATTATCTGAATCATCAAAGTCAATGCTGCTCTCTGGATGTCAAATTGAGATTTCATCGCCTCCGAAAGAAATTCAGATTTTTCGAAGTATTTCAAAAAGGTCCAGCCATGATGCTCGCTTGGATGGTTGAGAGCCCTTTCTCTTCTCAGCTTCCAAATTAGTTTCCAACTCCGATCTGGGCATTGGTGAATTCCGTTTAGGGTGTGTTTCGAATCCTCGTTTCTAAGTTCTTCCAGTATTTGATGCACTTTGTTTAGAAGTTTTTTGAACGTTGTCTTGTGATGGGGATGTTTTTTTCTTAAAAACGGTTTAAGGGCTGCGTTGTTTTCCTTCACCAAGGCCTTCCCTTGCTTCGTCAGACCGTACTTGTTTTCCGTGCTTTTACTTTACAGCATCTAAGTTGTTCATTATTCTCACCGCCGCGCCGTTGCTTTGTCTATTTCATGGACGTTGGAGAGATTTTTAGTTATTAGATAAGTCGCTATCCCTAGTAATAAATGTGCCTAGTTGTATAAGAATTTAGGTTGATATTGCACCGAACTGTTCTTTTCACCGTAGGTAAGTATTACGGGAAAATGGTCTGAGTTTAATTGGTACAAAATCTGTGCACTGTATTTCAGAATTACTTTTTTTGTGACGAAAGATCGATTATTTCTCCTCTGCTTCCGTTGCTGGGATTGGGTGTGGCTACGAATATACAGCTACCATTAAGTTATTCCCGTCGCTGTTGTTTCTCCTACAGTCCCATCGTTTGTTTACCGCATTAAAGTTCCCTCCTGCGATCGCAGATCCAGCAACTTTTAACATATTTGCGTAATCTTCTTCTCATATTTTTGTGTTGTTTGGCTTATAGCAGGCTGTTAACGTAATTATTTGTCCGGCTACTAGAGTCTGCATAAATACAGATTCAATTGCGGTTCGCGGGCCTTCAATGATTTGTGCGCAATTATTCGATCTTACGATAACTATTCCCTCCTTCTTTAGCTTCCATTCTATCTTTTCTAAATACGGAGTATCCTGGGACGGTGAATGTCTGATTTCCTTTTAGGTGAGGTTTTGAAATAAGAGCAGTTGTAATTTTGTTCTATTGAAGGAAATGTTTGAATTCCAACTATTTGTTGGATACTCTGTTTCCATTTCAAGTAACAATTTTAGTTTCCATTGTCCTGTTGTAATATTTTGATTAATATTTTCTCCATTATTGCCTCCAATTTGTTAGAATTTTCAGTATTTTCTTTGTCATTTTTGATAACGGTCGCCTAGGACTTCCCTTCTTTTATTTTTGGGTCACTTTTTGTGTGATTTTTGGGGTTAGTTTTTCTGAATATTGGATTTTCCGGTCATGCTTTGGCGCCCGCTGGGCGTTTGCCGTCGCAGTTGCAGCATTTTGGTTGACTTTTCTCTGGTTGTTCGCATTTGTAAGTGAAATTCAAACCTTTGCACTTCATACATCTAAAGGGAGCAGAAAATCTAAACGCCACGTGCCCAAATTGTTGGCATCTATAGCATTGATCTTCCGTTTCCGGTTTTCGTTTGTTTTCTGTTGTCACTTTGATTTGAAGGATTTGTTTTATTTCGAATATTTTTCTTTTCGGCTTTCCTTTGTTTTATTATTGTTTATGAGTAATAGGGGAACATCTTTTTTCCTGTTCTTAAGTCTTTGGATCGTGTTGAACTCGTGTCCTTGTGCCATTAGGTATTACTTTATTTTTCCTATCGGTATTGAGAGTGGGAGTCCCTGATGACTACTTTTAATTATTTTTCCTCTGGGAGTTGAAAATAGTGGCATGGTTCCTCCATTAGTTCTAACATTTTACGAAGTTTTCTAAAATCTACGGATATGTTTGTAAACGTGTACATGCCGTGTTTCGCGTAATTGTCCTTCTTAAAGAGTATGTTGTTGCTTTTTGCAGCGCTTTTCACTTCCGTATAATTTTCTTTGTTAATTAAGATAATAGGCGGGGATAGCTTTAGAGCGGTCTCCTTTTCTTTTTGGTTAAATCTTGAACTGACGAATTAACCAATTTGACTTGTTTTGTTATCTGTTGTTAGAGCGGGGAATTCTTTATCTTCCTGGAAGTTGGATAAAGCGAATTTCATTTGTTCAGGTATTTTAGTTTTCTCGTAGCTCCGAATAGCTGCTTGGATACTTGATTATTTGATCTCTACATTTTCTGACTTAATATTAATTGGTGTAGGAGTTTCTTTGTCGATCACTTTTATTATAGTTTGCCGACGTTTCTTAAATTTGTTCCCGAAAACGCCCTTTTACCATGTGGTTTTCCTGTCGTATTCTTTATTTCCTTCAGTCGTTGTTGGCCGCTTTTGGAAAGAAACATTGTATGCAAACTCATCTCCGTACAGCGTATCTAGGTACGTAAACCTGACAAACCATAGCGGAAGGCATTTTCATTTCCGGGTCCCGCGGTTACTTTATACAAATTATTCATTTGACTAAGAGTAGCGCCACAAATAGTACCTGTTCCATTTGAAAATGTATCAGTTAATACATCTATCATTGCCAAGAAAGTCAAAAATCTGCCCTCCGGCTCGAGCTTTGCTTATGATTCATGAACGCAAAATATCGATTTGTCTTTGAATGTTGTCCACAACGACTTTAGTTTTTTCGGTAATGTTCTTGCAAAATTCAATTGAAATAGTCCGAAAAAATCGTACATGAGGAAAGCGAGTATTGCCATACAAAACACTGCTAGTTTCTTCATCAATTAACTTGACGGGCACAAGGGAAGTAATGAACAAATGTGTATCAGAAAGTGTTTGCTGTTCATTTTGAACGGACAAACCGTCATCCCCACTTACTGTTCAAAAGCTGATGCTTTAATCTGGTTATATAAATAGAGTCGATTGACATACTACTACCGCTTGATCTAACAAATCCTGTAAAGACGTCACTTTTACATAAATATTAGAAATTTCTATAGCCAAAGCAGGTGATAACATATCCGTTTACTCTATTGGACCTTGTAATAAGGCGGAAATAAAAAATAGATATTTTCATTCATAATATTTCCCAGGTACAAATATTGTGCTTTAGTCAAATCCAAATCAATGAAAACATTTAATGCTTCCTGATCGTTCAAGGTTTTTGTTTGTTTGGAGTTCCCCTGAATTAGTTTCAAAATCGATTTCTTATTGTCAATATCCGCAGATATGATAGCTTCCTCAAGATGTACTTCATCACCTTCCCTCACTGATCATAAACCTTGAATGTATGTATTGTAAATATGCTCAAATTCATAGTCATTTAGTAATACAGTGGTTTTACGCCTCTTGCTTGATTTTGGAAAGTCGTCGTGAGTCAAGTAAGACTTTTGTCCTTCTCCAGCAGATCTAACTGGCGTGAAATCTGATAACTCGTCACTTTCATCTGCCGAAATTCGTAAAGTCATTAAACATTGTGTACTGCGCGAAAACAGCAAACACATCATTTTCTCAATATGTAGAGTACTCTCGAATTTTTCTTCATAACTTCGAAAATCGCAAGCATCCGCAACTGATTTTTGCATATGTCATTAGTGTATAATTAAGTTACAAATTGGCATACAATTTAAATATTAGGTAATTGTAGCTAACAATATAAAAAGTCATAACGATATTAAAATACCTTATTGTACTATGAATCATTTTTATTAATTACATGTCAATATCAAATTAACTAGGTACAATAGTTTTTAAATGTACACTAAATCTCCTTTCTAAAAATATATAACAATAAAAACTGTTTGGGTCATCGATATAACACTCTGACTATAACAAAATTGTAACTCAGATAATCACGCTAATGTAAAAGATTGGATTGTTATTTTTTTAATTATTATATGTAAACATGGGCCATGAAAATCAGTCCTAAATATCGAAATATTACATTTTCACTGCCTAATAAATATTAAATTTTGTTGAAATTAAAACTTAAACTTAAAACTCATTTATGATCCAGGCTTATTCTATCACTTTCCATAGTGCGTTGTTGGTTGTTTTAAATAAGAAATATTCAATCATTTATTTTATTATCCAGGCGTTACCAAGCTTTTTGCTATGTTTTTATCTTCAATTTTAATACTAATAAATTTGACAAATAGAACGGAACGCTTCCACCAAGGGCAGAACCCACCTTTTGATACCAAATGTCAGATTTTGTGAGCATTTGATGGTTTTCTTCCTTCAGACGACTAATACATTTCCTCACTTCAAAATAAAATAATCACAGAAATCCTATAGAACCATAAAGACTTCCACATACTAAATAGTTTAAAACAGAAAGCTTCCATTCTGGCAAAAACTACTGTTGTCTTCTACGTTTGGCAGCTATAAACAATTATAATAAATTGTTTGATTACGTACTTTAGTTACGCAATCTTTATTTGGTTTTAGAATGAAAAAGACAAACTGATTCGAAGTGGCATTGATCTTTATCAACCACTTCAGGATTAAAACCCTTCCTATAACGGATCTTAATGTTTATGACCCATACTGTTACCTGTAAATGACCTTTGCATACTCGGTCTGGACAAATGTTTACTTAATCACCTAGCGATCTCACCAAATAGATTTAATTAACGACTTATTTATATTTCAGCAAGTAAGTACAGAGATTTACGATCTATACCTTTATTGAAATTTTCAAATGAAATGAAATGAACTAATAAATCGACAATGATCACATTTACAATATTACAATACATAAATCCTAAAGAAATTAAGTACTGTTTACAAACCTTTCGGTTGTTTCCCTTTTCAAATACTAATAGGTAGTAAACAGATATTTTATTTAAATGCTTAAGGGAAAGAACTTCTGGTTTGTTTTGAGAAATTTATTTATTTAATTTAAAACAGAATTTCACTTTTAAAATTAATTATCTAACATGAAACACTTCGCATTTGTTCAATGTACGTTTTTATAAGAGTTGATTAAAACACTTAAGGTTAATTTCGGTTTTGTATTTTCTATGGTGTTAAAATTCAAGATTTCCTGCTGGCTACTCAAATTCCAGGTCAGCTGTCTTTTAACAGGATTTACGTCCCTTTTAAATAATCCAATTCAAACTTGCGATCTTCTCTTTAAGATTTGCACTTATGAACATTGGACAATTTCATTTAGGTTGATATGTAAAATTTTGAAACTTTAATGATGTCAGGGCCTACACATGGGTGACACAAATTAAATCACTTATATCTTCTATTTTCAACGGACCTTACAACTTGGCTTTGCTTGATTGATTCACGAGTTATACTCACGCATAAGCAAAAAAATAAGATGAAATTGTGTCCTTCGATCTTATATTAACATTCGGACATCCCACCACTGTATTTTCTAACCAATGGCTGATTCCAGATTTCAAAAATTTTAAATTATTTTAATAGTGATAGTGTAGTGAAACTTCCTAAATGCCGTAATGGTAGAGTCGTAGTATTTTATACTGATGCAACCGTTACCGGAAAACTTTAGTTTAGTTAGTGTAGTTTTAAATATTTAAATATTTAACAATAAGCTAGCTAGATTATAACAATTCCTAACGCAAACTTTTTAGAACACGTCACAACAAAACGACTTCTAGCGAAACGTACATTTAGCAGATTAAGGAATAAGTGTTGGTTCTAGAATTGTTCTAAACTCCAAGACCTATTCGGGAGGGTGGAACCCAATAAAAATCAGTAAATTAATTAGTAATGTAATTTAGGGCCCGTTTCAAATTCTAAGGTAACGAGCTACAGGTTAATAAAGACTTTTTGAATTGAAGAAGAACTAAGTGCATTTTTCTTTATATTGTGCCAATAGAGAATCGGCGATGTGTAACCGGGTTAGCTTGTGCTTGCTGGTTAGAAATTTTGGGATCTAAAGTACGCATACCTTGTGACATTAAGTTGACTTTGGTTGATGATTCTCAAACTGCCAACACTGATATTCAATGTAGAAACAATATCCCGCATTGTAATTAGTCAATTGTTCAGTGGTTCAGTTTCGACACCCTATCTTATTTAGAATGTTTGACAATTAATTAGCACGAAAACGATTTTATGTTTACTCAAAGTAATCTCCATTTACATTTTTTCACTTATTACAACGTTGTAAAAGTTTTTAAAAATTGACAAAGGTGTCTGAAGAAACTGCTTTCAGTTCGGCGGTTACATTTTTCTTAATATTTCCTACGTCTTGAAATCGTTTCTCTTTGAGGAAAATTTTCGCTTTAGGAAATAAAAGAAAATTTATAGGTCGGGCGAACAGGGTGGGTGGTAAATTTCAATAACACCGTATTTCATCAGAAATGACTTCACACTTTTCCTTCTTTTTGCTCATCCGTAAGACTGCCATTATCCAGAGGGTAATCGCCGATTTTTTGCCACAATTTCACGAACTTTTGCGATTGAATCTACATTTAGAGAGTGTTAACGCACTTCATATTTGTAAGTTAGTTTAAATTTTTATGTTTATTTTTTGTGGTATGATTGACATTTGTATAATATTCGGTTCACCCTTCCATTAAAAGAAAGCTTTAACGCCTACATATATTATGCGCGTACTTATGTAGGAACCCCGAAACACATCAATTTGAGACATTCAGAGTCAATCCAAGTTCAAATTAACATGAAACGCCGTGAAAAGTCGCCGTCGTGGTGAACCTCGCGTTTTTGGTAAATAATACGGTATACAGTATTACGTACCAGCCTATTGTTGTATTTTTACTCTTGAATTATCTACAAAACATATTAATCCTAAGTGTTACTACCACAACTTTGTTTACCTATAAAATATTCATTGATTTATCCTTAAACTCTTTTACTTTACCTAACACCTATGAACAAAGCGTACAGTGCCGACTATGAAGTTACAAAGCTATCGCCTTGGTAAGTACATATATGCAAGTAGATACGATATATTCATTATTTGTCGTTTTATTGCATATTTCCCTCATTTTTCTTTGTGTATAATTTATGTTTATGTATTTTAAAATATCAAGATTCAGAATCCTATCTAATTTGTATACAAGATGAAGTGTACCTTGTACACCTGTAATCGACTGCTACCTTGTCGTTTACTAACAAGAAACAGAGAGAGCAAGGGACGTCCAGGTCTAGCCTCGTCTTGAGCAACCTCACGCCCATCTTTAAAACGTTTATACTATTGAAATACACTGGTAGGACTTATGGTATTATTAACGTACAGAGTTTTTAACATTCCATAAGTTTCTGTTGCACTTTTCCCTAACTTGGTTCAACCTCAGGCGACTGCAGCGTTACAGCGTCAATCCGGGAATTAAGTTACCAAACCTCATAAATACCTTAACTTCATTTATAGACGCTAATATCGCCAATGTTTTCACACCAAACTATTTTATCACTTTCATAAATTCCGGATGGTTTTACATCGTCTTTGAAAAATTTGATAATCTTGCGTTTTTCGACGATTTATCGAACCCAAGTACACCGTTAACTCAACAACTGATGCAAAGCATCAGAGGTTTTCGAAATATTTGCGCATATTTCAATTTTCTGGCGCGAGATTCAAATTACAATTTAAATTCGGACACTCCTAACATAAAACGATTTATATAAAGGTAACATTGATTTGGAATATTAATCAATTTTGAAATAAAAATCAACTATTATTGGTTTGTTTTATCAATGCAGTCATAAATGGAAACAATTGACGCAGATAGTTTAATCGTGAACAAATTACGTCAATAAATCAAACCACGTGTCTACCCATTTTTAAAACAACGCGATTAATTATGTCATACTTGTAATAAAGAACATTCATTACCTTGACACCTAAAATAAACATTAATGGTGTTATGCTATTATAAATCAATGGCATAATGTGTAATCGCTAATAAATAAATTTTAACTTGTAGTAATAAATCCTTAAAAAAATTGAGGTAAATGGTATAAATTACTCAATTAGTTGAATTTAATAATAAGTCAAGTCTCGTTATGATTATGTTGGATTGTTAAAGCATACATTATAAATTATGTCATATTTTCCTTTTAAACTAAACAATAAAATTAAGAAATATTGAGTGACATTGCAGTTTTCTATACTTTTTAAATTAAACTTTCATATGTTTTTGTTAGAAAAAAGTATAAACCAATTACAAATGCCCATAAGAATGATGGAACGTACGTTTAGTGGACCGCAATAACTGAGACTTCCAAGAATCAACGTAATATAAGGGGAACATTTGCACAAGCTTCCCAAACTGATTTTAAACTTTAAGTTTACTCCCGATTTAGACTAATCTAACTGTGTATGTGTATGTGTGTGTGTGTGTTTGTGTGTGTGTGCGTGTGTGTGTGGGTGTGTGCGTGGGTGCGTGGGTGCGTGCGTGGGTGCGTGCGTGCGTGCTGCGTGCGTGCGTGTGTATGTGTACATATGTTATCAATGTAGCTCGAAAACTAAACATCGCGTCGTATAAAAGTGAAACTTTATGTCTGAGTTTATATCTCGTATATATCTTACTGAAAAATGAGTGGAAAATTTAAGAAACTGAAGAATACGGTAAACACTACTTGGTTCTGTCACTCCCTTAATTCTATTGTGTCATAAATCGGTTTACTACTATTAAAATAATAAGTATTGGCGGTTCATTTTCAAACCTTGTATTTTAGAAATTAGTAAAAGTAGTAGGACAAGGGGAGTTCTCCACCGGAAGTGACGTCACAAGCTCGCCGCCAGAGTGTCTGAGGGGCGTAGCCCTAGGTATTGAAATGGGGGGA
>JAHWXV010392419.1:0-11653 GCA_024586415.1 Phrixothrix hirtus | reverse complement strand
GTTTCGAATAAAATTAAATCGTTATTTGACAGCACGAACACTTGTTCCCGAAATTAATCAGTACGGTTCATTATTCGTCAGCACCGGTTTCGAATAAAATTAAATCGCTATTTGACAGCACGAACACTTGTTCCTGAAATTAATCAGGACGGTTCATTATTCGTCAGCGGTCCATCAGGCACCTTTTATACAGTTAACATATTTACATGGTTCTGCATGCATCTTTTAGTAGCCGTATGGGACATCTCTTTATTCAACTAAAAATTCATAATAAACAATACTAGCCGTTACAACGATCGATTGATGAAAGCTTAGGAAACTAGTATCTGCTAAAATAGTATACCGTAAAAATATTAGATAATTAATAAAAATACTAACCGGTAAAACGAAAACTTTGAAAAGTACAGTATAACTATAACTATGTATATAACATTGTATAAATTTAAAAACTTTGAAAGATAAAGCACTAAAACTTACCCGTTAAGAGATTAGAAAAGATGATTAACATATATCGTCGCAGACATCCATTCCATCATCCTCGAAGCAACCAACAATAATTTATATATAAAACAGTCCTAACCAATTAAAATTATTAAAAAGCTTAAACGCCGCTAAAAATTTCAAACGCATCTAAATATCTCAACCGGTAAACTGCGCATGTGCACTTAAAGCCTTAAAGACAGATTGGAAAAAATTGAGCGCCTTAGCAACAGAGCGGATAACATATATAACAAAAGTGGTGGTCACCATCCTTCAAATATTTTTAAATTATTAATATTTAATAACAATATAGCAGGCCTTTTAGCTCCTGGAAATAATCGCTGCAGCGTACTTTTAAGCTTATATATAAACATTTAATAATTAACTCACAAGTAGATAAATCATAAAAGCCTTATCATCTGACTAGAAAATAATTTTGTCAAACGCGACTTAATTTCATATTTCAAAAAGCATTGCATAAAAGACATTTTAATTTTAAAGTTACAGCATTTAGTTTTTAGCAAATAAATACAGATGTACAATGAATGATTTAAAAAAAGTCTTATCTCCAGAAGGACAAATATATAACACTACATCGTTAGCTTATTATTCTAAACTACAATAATATTATTTTGAAAGAATATAATTTTAATTTGCAATTAATCATATATGCATGTTAGCATTTACTAAAATTATTTCGGCCAAGAATTAAAAAATTTAAGGAAAACAAAAAGTAGGAATTACCTGTCCTCGCTAAAATGCGTATAAATTAGTGAATTAATCACGTTTTTATCAATATCTGGAAGAATTTCAACTAAACTTATATAGGTAAGTATCAACACGAAAACATTCTTGCAACTCGTTACCTTCCTTTGGCGCTGTAAGATAATACGCTACAAATTAGAAATTTCAAAATAAAAAATCGGCTTCAAAGCGTACGTAATTTAAAGGCAGCGTTTTTAAACGGCATAATTTGTTCTAAAATATAACAATTCGCAAAACTAAATGCCGTATATTATCCTCTAGAAGAGAACATCTAAAATGCTCTACAAAAATATATTTACATTTATTTAATACCTGTAATTTCATTTTACTGCAACGGTATTTGAAATTTTAACTAATAATTTACAATATTATTAATTATTTACTGATAAATCACATCGAAAAATTCCAGCACGTTTATCGCACTTCCATCTGATAGTAAAGATATGGAAACCTGAAAAAATAAAGTCACGTTTCGTGTGCAAAAAACAGGAAATTGTGCGGAAAAACCATGCTTCAAGTGGGCGAAAATATATTCGAGAACTTTACAGTTCATACCACAGCTTCAGTTTCGTAGGGTGCCTGCGTTATAATCAGCTCTCACAGCGTTTTGAGCTCAGAGAACTCTAAGAAATAAAAATAATATCTTACAGTTTTTGCAAGCTCTAAAACGTTGGAGAAGCGAACACATCATAAATTTAGCGAACGGGCATAGTTATGTGTACTAGACTTTTGACGGTACCGTCGAAATTATGAAAAGTGGTCATGCTACGGTCAAAATTGTGAAAAGTAAGTATGTTCAAAGTGAGTTAGAACGTTTTCTTATATAATTTTCTTATATATAATTTTGACTAAGACGTTACACCAAGATGAATTCTTGGAGAGACGATCTTGTTCAATAATGGCCACCTGCAAGCGTGAATTAAGGAGGTGCCGCGCCAGAATTCCAGCAGCAGAAAAAGTGTAAATGGTGAGTCATTGAATATTGCTTACTCTATATTTGTTTTAGTAATATTTACAAATACAAAACGGGTTTGGGGACCATTCGTGACACAATAACGAAATTGAAATTTTATCTGAATTTATAATTATAAAGATTTCAGTGTTTAGGTCAAGAATTGTTTACAATTATCCCTACCGGATACTGATTAAAATACTACAATAGTAGTCGTTTATCGCTGTTAGATTTATCGCCTTCTCTAAATAGGTATTTTATATATACAGTATAATCTTTTATTAATGCAGTAACAATTAATTTATAAACCTCTGTAAAACTCTTTACCATTATCAGTCCGAAAATGTTGAGGAATACGCGCGCTCTTCTTATATTTTTAAATGTATAAAAAGAGGTAAGATAGAATAACTTTTGTACATTTTACTTAAATAACTTTATTATTAACATACATTTCTCTCTCTTAAAGCTACATTACTACACTTCCGTATATAAACCTCAGGTCTTTTAGGTTCTAGGCGAAAATTTGGCCTAACATAACCCCAGGATAATAAAAACTGTTATATTTTCTAAATTTTTATTTTATTTAACTATAAATACATTTGAGAACTAAAGAAGTATTTGCATGCTACATCTTTTTTCGAACCGAATGTGAGTGCGTGCTTAGAAAACAGCTGGTTCAGTAAGGTTTATTGCACTCCTCACACCGCCATCTAACGTTTCTCGCCTTTCGCTGCGCGGTCGATCTATTAAATGCATCTGCTAATCGGCCATAACATTCAATGCATTTTCTTTTCTCTTCCCTATACCTCAAGCTGTGTTTGTACAGAGCCGGTTTTGAGATCTAAACAGGGCGCTCTACTTCGTTATCCGCAATCTGTGGCAGCCTTTTGTCATCTACTGCAGAGATCGGTTCGACCTAATAAGCCTGCTGTGACTGTTGCTGCAGAGCCGGACTTTTTGAACGAAATCTTAGACCAATGTTGTTCAACTAACTCTTACCTCAGCGAACGGCCCTTTATATATACGAAGGACGGCTTTACCGGTATTTGAAGAACGGGTGACAGACAATCATCTGATATTTGACATACGTCTGACAGACAGGTTTAGGCCTCTTAACGAGTATTTGGCATACGGCTGATAGACAGGTGAAAGACTGGTGAGGGACGTCTATTAGCTAAGTGAAATATGAGTGAGAGACGTTTATCAGTTAGGTGAAAGACGTGTGATAGACATCTAACGGTTAGGTAATAAATAATACAGACATATAAAAGGCCCTATAAAATTATTTACAGCTCTGTAAAAGTTATTTACAGTCCTGTAAAAATTATTTACGGTTCTGGAAAAATTATTTACAGCCCTTTAAAAATTGTTTACAGCCCCGTAAAAGTTATTTACAGACCTGTAAAAGTTATAGAAATCAACAAAGGCTTACGCGGCCAGCTAAAATCTGTTGAGATACCTACACATTTTTCTTAAGCTAAGAGACGGTCCGGATGCTGCGTCAATAAAAAGGCTTATATATTATTTACATTTTCATTTTATTTAACTATTGTACTAGTCAAACTTAAAATTAAAATACATTTCTATTCTTTTGCTTGAGCTGTTTCTTCCTCCTTCCCCCATGCGTCTCCATGAAACATTGACGACAATATGTTTTTGCACAAGCTTCGCATCTAAGCTTTATAAATTTCGATTTGAGCATGGCAACCTTTCTTCCGTGCTGTAGAGATAATTTCTTATAGCACGCGGAGCAGCGTCTTTTCTTGGCAAACCTGATGAGCTCGTGCGACGAAATACAACCTATTTTTTGTTGTAGTGTCGCAACAGACGCCTCGGAAATTTTATCTTTTTCTACCAGGGCTTCGGAGCGTTCTTTCTTAACCCCGTATTTATCGATGCCGTCGTGCTATCTGTATCCAGACTAGTATTCTTCCCTTTCTTCGATGAATTTTAGATTACTTTACACACTTTATTGTTTATTTGAAGCGTTGTAACTGGGTTAGAGGACGGTTCAATATTTATTTGGCTGTTTTCGGGAAATATGCGTAGGTAACACATATAAAGGAGTACAGCGTTCAGATCGCCTCCTATGTATTCAAAAGCTCGTAACTTGTTGTAAACTTCTTCCTCAATAGCTGAACTTAACCCTTGTACATTGCTAGGAACAACTATTTTCAATGTTTCAGGATTTAAAATGTTGTCCTGATCGACATATTTAAAGCGTATAATTACAGTTAACAAATTGTGTTCGAGATACGCTTGTAGATTTGTATCTTTAAGTCGAAGTTCCAGCAAAACTTTTTAACTTGCGGAACTAAACGGAACATTGTGGTCTTTCGCTCGGAGAACCATTTCATTCCAAACAGGCTTAAACTGTATTGACAGCAAAGGTGTCGTTCTTTTCTCCATTTTTCTGCTCCGTCAAGAAGGAGATGTTAACACTGCGATATCGCAATCTATTATGCGTGAAGGCTGCTCATAAGGACCTTATATAACTTTTCGAAATATGAAGAAGGTACTTAAGAACAAGTAAAACGGCGCGCCGCTCACGTCCGGAATACTTTCATAGATATTGATAGAAACGCGGGCAATTAAAAATTCATGTTAATTTTATTAAACCACAACATGCTGCAACCGTTCATATAAAATTTATAGCGGATACTCATATCCCGTCTAAATATCCTGCATGCGTCGATAAAAAATTTTTAGCGGATATTCTTATCGCGCCACAACCTCCTATTTGTCTGTTACAAAATTATATTGATGTGATAAGTAAAACGAACTAGCCGAATGGTGGCGGTAGCGAAATAATATACCCAGCCGCAGTGAACGTTTAACTTCATTCATTAAACAGTCATCACACCGGCAAGTTGTTCTCCCAAGTTATACAGCGCTTTGTTTGTGTGTGTGTACATTTTTAGTTATACAGTGTTTGTGACATATAAAGGCGAGTACTTTTATTTTATAGCTTTTACAAATAGGGTAAAATTTATTTATCATTTATAGGTGTCTGACATATATCTTTTATATAGCATAGGTCTTTGCCATTATTTTTTTAATTGTTACTGCATAGATACGCATCCATCAATATTTTGAATAATATTTTATATACTTATACGTTTTTCAACTTTTTGCTATTTTTTAATTTAGTGCTTTATACTTATACGTTTTTGATTTTTATTTCAACCTTACATACACAGATATTTAAGTTTTTTCAGTTTTGATTTTAATTTTATACAATCCTTACTTATTTTCTTTTTCACGCAAGATGTTCACCGAATTGTTAATAAATATTGCAGCCATTTTGGAGTTAGTCTCCACTAAATATTGTGAGAAAAAGATGAAAGCTGGACTAGCTGAGTGTACTAAAGCTACTAAGAGGATACGAAATGCGTTGAGGTACGCAAATGCTATTGGAAAGAAACAGCCTCTAGAGGCGAACCTGCGCGAAGTGTAAACGCTTAGGAATAAATTGAAAGCTGCACAAAAGACAGGCGTACAGAAGAGTATGCTGAGATGATTCAACATCCGCATGCATTCGAGCTCGAATTAGGGCTGGAGTCAGCTCAAACCTAAAACATAGGGACCCCTCCGCTTTTCTGGGAGATTGTAAAGCCATCTTCAAGAAGCGTATACAGAATTCACTTAAAAAACACACGAGGCGTTTAAAGTAAATACGGCGTTTGGTGGAGAATTGGAAATTTTTCATGGGGAAAAGATGCTTAATGAGCACAAGTATTTCACTACCTCGAATTTCGCTATTTACAGGGATACCGACCTAGGCGAATGGTTCAATAAAAATGTAGTAAAGAAAATCTTGGCAGATCTAGAGGAATTTCAGGAAAAAGATAGCGGTTGGGCCCTCAAAGCTGTCGTTAACTTGCAGGTCAACATAAATAAATATGTGCCTCAGAGCGAATCGTCGTTCATTAAGCTTCCTGAAGAAATTGTAAACAAACACGCCTGTGTTAATGTGAAAAACAAGTATGATGCCTGTTTTGCTTGGGCGATCACGTCGGCTTTGTTCCCCGCTAGTATAAATTCTGATACAACGTCTTCTTACCTTCACTACTCAAACGTTTTAAAGTTGGAACGTATAAAGTTCCCGATGACAATTAGACAGATTCCCAGATTTGAAAAACATGCTGAAGAAGGAGAAAAAAACATTTCAGGTTTTTACCGTATTTCCTAACCAAGATGAAAGAAGATAAACATGTAAATTTGCTTTTGATACAAGATGAAAACCGCTACCATTATGTCTGGATAAAAAGTTTATTTCGGCTGCTATCGAAACAGCTGAGCGTTCATAATGGTAAAAAATATTTCTGTGACCGCTGCCTACACTACTTTGTTTCCGCGGATAAGCTGAATAACCACCGGGAAGATTGTCTGCAGAAAAATGATACAGCAATAAAGATGTCTGAAGAAGATAAAAAGGTCTTGAAATTTAAAAACCATAAGAACAAAATGTCGGCGCCGTTTATAGTATATGCCGATCTAGAAAGCCTGCTGAAGCCTACGGAGGATGCTAAGAAACGCCAGCAGCATATGCCTGCAGCTGTTGGTTACTTCTTCAAATGTAGTTATGATGACTCGTTATCTTTCTATCGAGCATATCGGAACGGGGACTGCATGATGTGGTTTGCCGATGAGATGAACCAGCTGACAAAAGATGTCAGTACAGTCTTCCTCTGCCCCCATGACATCGATATGACTAATGAACAAGAGCAAGAGTTTCGAGCTGCCACTCGTTCCCACATTTTCGGACTTACTTTCATTACCGCAAACATGAAAGTAAGGGATCGCAACATTCTCATCCCTGAAAATAATTATAGAGGAGCAGCTCATAATGGTTGTAATATAAATTTCAAGGATACCCATATAATTCCTGTCGCCTTTCATAATTTGAGTGGATATGACGCTCACTTTGTTGTTTCCGATATTGCTACCTGGATAAAAGGCGCAATAGACCTTCTTTCTATTACAAAGGAGAAGTATATATCATTTACAAAGCGCGTAGATGATGGTAGAATAGAATTTAGATTCGTTGACAGTTTTAGATTTATGGCATCCTCTCTCGATAAGTTCTCTTCCTATCTGTCTCAGTTTCCCAATCTCAAATCTCAATTCTCTGTTCCTCCCGAAAATCAATTTAATCTTCTTACAAAGAAGGGTGTGATGCTGTATGATTACATTGACTGCTTTGATTGTTTCAACGAACCTTCTCTACCTCCCATCAAGTGTTTCCATAATAATCTCGAGGACAAGCTATGTCTTCGGCAACTCTACAGAAGAGTTCAAGTGGTCTGGAGCTCTTTTGCATGTTCGACATTAGGCGATTATGTGGACCTCTATATGAAGACGGACATTCTACTGCTCTGCCATGTGTTTGAACAATTCAGGTTAAGCTGCGTGAAAACATACAGCCTCGACCCAGCCCACTACTGCATTTTGCCCGGTTTTACTTGGGATGCAACGTTGAAGTATACGGGGCAAGGACTGGAGCTTCTAACGGACCAAGATATGGATCTGTTTGTTGAACGCGGTATTAGAGGAGACTTGAGCCAAGTATGTTCAAAACGCCGCGCTCATGTTAACAACAATTTATGCCGAATCATGATGATCCTTTGAAACCGGAATCTTACCTGATGTACTTCGACATTAACAATCAGTATGCCTGGGCGATGTCACAGTATTTACCTTATGAATGCTTGGAATGACGTGATGGCCATATCTGATGATGCCTCTGAAGGTTATATGTTAGAAGTCGATTTGGAGTATCCCCATCATTTGCACGACCGTCATCGGGATTTACCTTTTTGTGCGCAAATACTTAATCCTAAAACCATGCAGCCGCCAAAAGAAACGAAAGAACAGACAAAGTTGATGGCGACTCTGAATCGTAAGCACAAATATGTGATGCATTATAGGGCGCTAAAACAGGCGGTGAAGCATGGGTTGGTGCTAGGTAAAGTATACATAGTAACAGACTTTAAACAGGGTCCATGGTTGAAGACGTACATCGACCTAAATATAGACCTCAGGAAGGCGGTGAAAAATGAATTCGAAAAGAATTTGTTTAAATTAATGAACAACGCCGTATTCGGTAAAACCATAGAAAATGTTAGAAAACGCGTTGAGTTAACGCTTGTCACTAGCTGGGATGGTCGATATGGTGCTGAAGCTAGGATTGCTGCGCCCGAGTTCAAGTATGCAACTATTTTCAATGAGAATTTAGTTGCGGTTGAGCTTAGGAAGGTTCAGGTGTGGCTTAATAAGCCGGTTTATGTCGCTCAAGCAATCCTAGATTTAGCCAAGACTACCATATATGACTTTTATTATGAATACATGTCAGAAAAATTCGATAATGGCTGCTCTGTGCTTTATACCGATACAGATAGTCTAATTTATGAGATAAATAGCGATCAATATGTGAAAATGCGAGAAGCTGCCGTCAATACTATGATACGTCAGACTATCCAACTAGCAATATATATGATATCCCGCTGGTTAATAAAAAAGTATTGGGGCTGATGACAGACGAGAACAATGGAAGCATCATTACGGATTATGTAGGTCTTAGATCAAAACTGTATGCCACCCGAATGCAGGCAACAAAGGACGATAAGGAAAAACTTAAAGAGAAGTTGATGCTGGAGGAATATGAATATGATGAGATCAAGCAAATGTTACTGAATTACGGCATTACAAAGAAAGTTAAGGGAGTGAATATGTATGTGATAAAGAATAGAATAACATTTGAGGATTATGTTGAATGTTTAGAAACATTCAAACAGAAGACCGCCTCGCAAAAACTAATAAGATCGGACAAAAATCGCGTGTTTACGATAAATCAGGAGAAGATCGCTTTGAGTCCGGAAGACGAGAAGAGACATTTGGTCCCCGGAACATACGATACCCTGCCTTGGGGGCATTATAAGATTTCGGACGATGGAATGGATTTCGAAGATGATGAAATGGATGTCTGCGACGATATGGGTTAATCATCTTTTCTAATATCTTAACGGGTAAGTTTTAGTGCTTTATCTTTCAAAGTTTTTAAATTTATACAATTTTATACACATAGTTATAGTTATACCATACTTTTCAAAGTCTTCGTTTTACCGGCTAGCATACTAATTAATTATCTAATATTTTTACGGTATACTATTGTAGCAGATACTAGTTTTCTAAGCTTTCATCAATCGGTCGTTGTAACGGCTAGTATTGTATATTAGTAATCTTTAGTTGAATAAAGAGATATCCTATACGGTTACTAAAAGATGCATGCAGAACCATTAAGTGTATAAAAGATGTTTCTATAAATGCCAATAATAAAAGGTGCCTGATGGACCGCTGACGAATAAATGAACCGTCCTGATTAATTTCGGTTTTAAATATTGGGCCCCTTTTCTACTGCTGAGGCAAAGTCCGAGGCCCCATTTCTACACCTAGGGTTTCACCTCACTTCATCATATTGGGATTCGCCCCTCAGCGGTCATCTTGGGCCCCACTTCGCTTTCAAAATGGCCGACCAAATGTATCCTTGCAAAATGGGCGATATGTCCCGTGACTTAAGTGCTCCCACGTGGCTGTGCCCCTCAATCAACTCAGAGGCCATCTTGGATCCCCTTTTCTACTTCTGGGGCAGAGTCCGGGGCCCCACTTCTACACCTAGGGTTATGCCCCACCCCAAAATCTAGAGCTGCACAACTTTTGCTAGAGGGCCCCATTCGCTTGCAAAATGGCCGACAACATGTGCTTTATGCCACACCCAAAATGACTGATATGTCACGTGACTTAAGTAGCCCCACGTGGCTGGAAGGGGGCAAAGCGCCTTGTGTTAGAGGGGCTCCGTTGGGTCCCATTCCTACAATTAAGACTTCGCCTCTTGGGCCCCATTCTTTGGCCGCCATCTTTAGGGACATAAATTGCAAAATCGAGTTGGTGATTTTCTATTTAGGTTGATACTAAGTCTGGGGGAAAACGAAATTCTGTCTCTCTCTCTAATACATGGACTCTTATGGAGCTTTCCGATTTTCCCCCAGATCTAGGGGAATTTGACTTTGAATTTTTTGGAGTGATCCAGAACTCTCATAGTATAACTACTGATGAATTTGTGATTAGACATATTCCTTTAGTTGACGGGCAATTATTATTATCAAAAGCAAGATATGTAGAGCAGGGAATTTCACTATATATGTATCATGTATGTATCACATCAATTACCAGAAGTACAGCAGTCGCCTAAAGCTAAATGGTTATCAGAATTGCCGTCTAGCAAAACAACAATTAAGAATAAGAACCTTAAATCTGAACTATTTCTGCGAAATAACCAACGGTCTGTGGAAGAGAACTGGGGTGGTTTAACCCGTCACAACGGTGTAAAAAGATAAATCAACATACTTAACTGTGAATTCGAACTGGAGACTACGAAATATAATTAACAGTAATACAGTAAAAGGATTATCATTATCATTATTGGTTAATGGCATGCTCCTGACAAAAATTAATGAGATGTCAGTATCTGTAATAAACATATGTGCATTTGACTTCTCTGATACAAGTCACTATATCTGCTCACTGTGATTCTAAAACCTATCGCAATAGTGTGACTAATGTGTACCCTGATAATGACTTTTTTGAGTTGGTTACGTGTTTAGCGGCCAATAAAACTAATTATAGTGCATATTTAAAAAGAGGGAAAATTTTGTCGAAATACTTTAAAAGTGAGTATGTACGTGGTGGTATATATTTGACGGATTGTCAGAGTAGTGTTTTTCCATTCGTTCAGCAAATTATCCGTTCATCAACCATCAGTATCGGCTTGCGGGAGAATATATTTGCAAATTTACAAGAATTGATAAATAAACACTGCCCTGAGAGGGATCGTACCTCAAAAATTCAACCACAACTAATTATTGAATATTATTGGATCGATCAAACCAAACATTTACTAGATATCCCACCAACTGTAGTTTTAAATATTCCAATCAGCTTAACATTTTGTGATGGGAGGTAGAAGCTTAGGAGGGTTAACCACTTTATCCCATCAAAGGTGGTATTGATGGATTCGGTCACTACCAAGCAATATGTCTACGCAATAATGGTCAATGGGAAGTATTAAATGTGAAAACTTTCAGATTCATGCTATTGTTTATACAAGAGTGTAACATAGTTTTTAGTAATTATAACAAATGGTCGATTATTATCTGAAATTTCTTCGTACATTTAGTATTTTTTCATTATTGTATTTGCAATATTTACAAAGTATATATACCGTGTGGAAGTTTTGGGTGGAATAATCCATACAATTAATAGCTCGAAAATGTACGGCCAAGATCCTGGGACACGGAGATTTTTATTTTTGGCTGCGGTTTTTTTGATGTTAAATTCATGTATACAGGGCGACCCAAAAAAAAGTTATGACAAGTAATTTCATTTTTTTAAATGGAA
>JAHWXV010392402.1:0-14179 GCA_024586415.1 Phrixothrix hirtus | reverse complement strand
AGAGAGAGAGAGAGAGAGAGAGAGAGAGAGAGAGAGAGATAGATAGATAGATAGACATATATGCCACTTTAAAATCATCTAACTTTTCAGTGAAACAACGGAAAGTTCTTTTTATAACACACATTATATACTTATATTTAACAAACATCATTTAAAGTTTATTTTACACTACAATAGATTTAAAACTGTTAAAAAATAGTACAAAAGTAGGAAAATAAAATCTCATGACACAAAAAGGATTTATTCAATTGTTGTACACATAACTTCATGGGTGTATAATAAATCCTACCTGTACATTAGATACTATAATAAAAAGTAAACCCATATAAAAAATTAATTTTGAGTCTCGTTCGATAAATGTATCGAGTTTCTATTCAGACAACATGCACATTAAACATTTTTTTTCTTAAAAGTGAGCTCCCGAAGTTTAAGGATTTTTTATACTATGAGGTGTAGGTTTACAGTAGCAACACGCATGTTGTTAGATATCATATCCTTACACATATTCAGTTTAGCTTTAGAAATGCTTGTAGGAAGAAAACGCACAACTTTTGCTCTGAAAACTGGCCCCTACTAACATCGTATTACTAAATTCAGACATTTTTTCAGCTTGCATGAATAATTATCCATGTCTTTCTGTTTTACAATATTTTAAGTAACATAAATGCAGAAAAACCAATAAATATACAAATACAATGTAAAAATTCGATTTTAATGGTATTACCTACTAAATGATTGTATTTAAATAAGGCATTTGATTAGTTTAAACTTGTTACAAGGAAGTTATAATAAAATAAAATTTAATTACATTAGCTTATTAAGATTCAGATAATTCCTATATACAGGTGTAAAATTACATTAACTTCGTGCAACTCCTAAATGTATAATCTCAGTAAACATAATTAAATTTAAATAGCAAACTTTACATAATTAAGTGTATATAGAAAGAGTATATTTAGTAGTTGAGAGTGTAAATAGAAAATAGCTTCAGACACTATCGAATCCACAATACATCAGAATTCAAAAGTTACTTGTTATTCATATGCAGCTACACAGTTGCTTCTAACCTTCATTACTAATTGATTACGTTGTTTCATACCCAACATATTTACAATAACCGGTAAATTGTATACGGAAGGTATTAAAAAAATTTTGCCGTGGCTTTCCTTGTTTTATAATTTTTAGAATATTTACCGTTTTTATCAAGTGACTTCTGCATCAAACAAGCTACTCAGCAAACCAGGCATCCCACTGGTGTCTTGCAATTAACGAGCAAAGTTCTTCAAACTGCGATTTAAAATCGCATAAAGTCATATTAGGGACCAAAACCTCAAGCAGCAAGATATGGACTGTACGAGGGATGTTTCCTAAGTTTCCACCCAATTTAGTTGTGATATTATGTTGTTATAATGTGCCGATGCGTTATCATGATGCAGAAATCAGAATCAGATTAAGATTTTGGGAGTAAATTTATAAGCGCCTCCAAGACCGCTTTTTCAAAACAAAAGTCTTACTTAGGCCTCATGTCCCAAAGAAAACTGCAACCATTCTTTTGCTGAGTCATTTTGGTTTTCCGACATGAACCGACTGTTTTTCATCTTCAAATATCAATACGTTGCTCTGAGTTTAAGTTGGAACTTCGCAATAATGTTTCATCACGTGTTCTTTCTGACCATACAGCCTGACATTTTTCTATCTTAAATTTTCTCGATGTGTTCTCATACCAATTTAAGCGGCGCTATTCAATTTCTGTTGTTAGCGAATGAGGTACCCAAGACTTCTAACTTTCAAATGATTATCAATCAATCATGAAATATGAATATACAAATGTTTAATAATTCCTGCATACAATCTTCTAGATAAGAATATTCATGAAAAAAACCCAGGTTAGCAAACACCAGTAATTTTTCGTCTCATACAAGTATCGTTTCTATGGCAAAAATCAATGAATTAAAGTATGATTTCATGACAGAGCGCACTTACTTGCTCAATTGCGCCTCTTTTCACAATTAAAATAACTTCTGGGAAGACAGATATAACAGTTAAAGAAACAGTTACAGTAAATTTTTCGACCTTAAGAAACCACATCTTAGGTCGCTGATGTAAGTGCATTGATGATCAGTGAAAATATGTTGAAAAACAAAAATAATCTTTAAAGCATACTTTAGAACGAGAAAGAAGACAGAGCACAATACATTACCTAGGTCTAAAACTTAACAAACTTCAAGTACAGAAACTAGTTGGAACGGCTTGGGAAAGATCTACCTCAGTTGGAACTGTCTTCTGCCACTTTAGAGCAACCGTGGCATTTCCATTACATCCTAATGCTGTTCTCGATCATTTCTTTACTATTCCGAATTAGCATAGGATACGTCTAGTTTATCATTTCAATAATAATCAGCAGTTCCTGGACCATCACGAGTATTAAACACAGAAATCCAAAACCATTTTAAACATAGAACTCATGTAGCGGGAAAAAGAACCGCCTAGCAAATTTCTACATAATATTATTCCTGCCCCTAAAAATATAATCCACGCAAATACAGGGTGTCTACGATATAAGAAGTATTATTTAACACACCTGTATGTAGGTCCTCTGTAAACACAAATCTGTAAAATTTTTTAATCTAATTAAAGAAAATTGTAAATTTTCCCGTAAAAGTCTAGCATGATTTACCATGAAACGTAATTAAAAACATAAATTCCACTTTGTTCCTATTTGCAAATACTATATTATATTCACCATTAATACCATTTCGAGTGTAACGTCGCCAGCTGTTTTAATAAAAAGTAGTACTGCGTATTTTTAAAACCATCTAAATTTGCTTTTACTAACACTATTGTGTTATGGATTAATTATTATAAAACGTATTTGATAAATATCTAAAATTGACATAAGTTTTAGTTTTAGTACGTATATATGTATAAAATTAAAGTCTGTTTGATCCACATTAATTTGTATGAAAAATATTTATGACTGCATATAAATTACGTCAAAATTGTATGAAATTTAATTACTGTTTAGATTTTGAACTATTTTCACAAAATTTAAATTATAGACAAACAATTGTTTCAAATATTAACAATATGAAGATATTTATCAAAAACAATTTGTGTTAAAGGGGGCTAAAACCATGTAGTACATTTTTAAAAGTGAAAGTTATTTAAAAACTGTTTCCATGTTCAATAATACAAATTATAACTTTCACAATTAAAAGCTAATAGAAATTTTAGGAAGAAAACCAAACTTTATTTTAAACGATATTTAATGGATCAATTCATTTGCGGGTATTTAATAATTCGTTAAAAACATACATTAATGGTGCTCTGAAATCGTATGCATAATACACTGGCTAAAGATGTACAGTCAGCCAGTCATTCCTTATTGAATACAATAGATCAAGTTAAAAAGCAGGACTGGCTGAAAACTCTAATTGCAAATATTTGTCGCGCAATATATCTACTGTTAGACTAATGTTCCTTATATCCCGGACATCTTGTACAACTCATAGTAGTAATTATTTTAGAGGAATTGTCGTCAAATGATGAAACATTATCTAGTAAAATTAAAGTTTTTTAACACAAGAATGGGGTATATACCTGAAGATAAAGGAACTAAGCTAAAACTGGTGGTTAAGAAGATTGTGTGGAATGTTTAGGTAACAATTTTGAAACAACCAAGATGGTCGATTGGCTAGAATGTGTATCATGAACTTGCTCTGTGTATGCAAATAAGCACAGTATGTACGGAAGGGTAGAAAAACGAGTCGAAAAAACAAAAATTAATTTAAGCAGACATTATTAAATGCATTTTTCCTTGGTGCAGTAGTTTTAATCCCAAGATACACTTCAAAACAATTTTGTTTATAATTGTGTAAATTTTAGAACTTCTATGTTTATTTATTATCTGTATGATATTTATAACGGATTTTTCTAAATAAATAATTTTGTTTACGATTCCATAGAAAAAGTTTTTCCTTCGTTAGGCAACTCGCCTGGAATTACCTTATATACATTACAATAGGACTTTCAAAATCGTCCGATATCACGAAGTGTCCGATTATCGGAAATGTCTATAAGTGGAGGTTTTACTGTACAAGCCTCCGTGTGTGTATAAGTTTTTGTAAAGTTGAGGTTGTACATTTATAAAATGCAATAAAATTAGTAGAATTTGTTTGTGAATATAGTGACATGCCTATAATGCGAATATGAATTTCTAACTTCATATATTTCTGAAAAATTGTTCTTTTCAACATCATTGTTCGTCCTGCCCTTCTTTGGTAATTTTATTTGATTTAGTTGTAAGTTAATTTATGGAATTCAGTGACTGATTTTTTTTTACAAAGGAGGGACAAGAGAATGTTGGTTTAGCTTCAATAATAACGAGTTATATTTTTGATTTGATATTTAATTATCTTCAACCAATAAATACAATTATCACATATAAAAATATATCTAGAAAGCAAACACATTTAATTTTAGGTAAATATCTAAGAATAAATACAGGTTCTGAATAGAATAAAGGTACAGACTCTAACATCTCAGTTTTACTATAACTACAGTTATACAACTTTTGAATATAAAATGCAATGATTAGAATTGTCTTTATTTGAGAAAGGTTTTATTTTTAAACTGCACTTTGCGTAAAATAAATGTTTAATTTCACTTGCTGTATTAAGTTTCGCGAAGACTTTCTCCTGGGCGATTTATGTGTGGTAACCATTGACTGCTCTAGGAGTCTAAATTGACATTGGAATCTTCCCTTGTTACGGAGTCTTTTAATATTTTAAATTGATTTGCACAATTTAAAATGTTATTTTGGTTATAATACTAACTTTTTTACTGAAGATTTGTCAACATTTACCTTTATTAATTCTTCTTAAATTGTTACAGCTCTACTTGAGAATTTTGGTGTTATTTTGCTGGATGTGATCTTTTGTGAATACAATCACTTACAATTAGCACTTGACAATTAAGATTTATTTGTTCTGTTTAGATCACACGATAACAAAAATCACTCGTCAAGCACCTGGCAAAGACGATGTGTAAAACACGACATTTTAAGTGGGAATTTCGTCTTATACCCTCTTTAGGTTATCAAGGCAACGAAAGTTGTACCTTTGTACAACGAATCGTATTTTTTCATTTTTAAATGTACTCGGTAATTCTCCGTTGCGTACTGTTTCTAGTTTCTATTAAATTTCACACGGTAGATTTTGAACGTCATTGAAATGTTGTAAACTTCTAAATTATTTCGACGAAACACTTGGTTCTAACAAGATGGAACCACAACCCATATGGCGAATCTATCCATGCAAATCGTTAGGCAATCATGAAATGGAAAAGTAATCTCTAAACGGGGAGACATTAATTTTCCAGCCAGAAGTCCCGATTTAACACTCAGGCATTTTTATGGGGTTATCTCAAGTCAAAAGTTTATTATGAAATTCCCAGAACTTTGAGACAGTTGAAAGACAAAATTCGACAAGAAATTCAAGCAATTACTCCAGATCTATGTCGACGAGTTATGGCGCATTTTTGATATTGCCTTGAAGAGGTGCAGCGGCGCGAAAGGGCTCGCCTGGATAATATTATTTTCCATAAATGATTTTCCCTTCTTTGTAAATATAAACAAAATTATTTCAAGTATACACGACCTTTATTAAGTGAGTTTTGCCCGGACACCCTGTATAAGAATCAGTACAATTTACCCGAAGTTTCCCTGTCATGATTTTTTATTACACTAATATAACCAAAGTAGAATGACTAAGAGGCGTTTCCCATTCTCGCGTCATCGATTATATTTATGTTGAACATTTTTATGCAAGTGTTTATTTGAGTGTTTATTTAGTGTTTTTTGTTATATTCCTTTATCTACAATAGTAGCAAGATTTTTAATGACCTAATTAACTATTAAACGTTTTAAATTAAATATATTAGGAACAAAACATTAAATAAGAGTTAGTTTATTTAATGTTAGTATTTCTTATAATAAACTTAGTCATAAACTAATCAATATTAATTAATCCTGTTCTATTCACCGCGTAATTTATATAAAGTTCTGATAAAATAAACATAATAAACTTTATGATTTGCAGCCATAAATTTTTATTAGCAATAAGAATTACGTATATACAACGAAATAAAATGTATGTGTATAATTAGCAATTATCTGGCGCGTGCCATGATCATCTAAAACAAATTCATTACAACTTGTTTAATATACAAGTGCGCATACAAATAAGAGTTGACCCGACAAATAAAATATGCAAAAAGTTTTTGGGCAATAAACACTTATCTTCTGGAAAGAAAAATCTAGATGAAAAATGTTCCAATATTTGGAGTTTTTTTTTATAGGTTCGTCAGGATAATACAATTGTGATGAACATAACAGCTTGTTCTAGTATATGTTAATAATAATAATTTGAATGAGAGATAAATAGTTTTTATTACTAGGAAACTGTGGGCGTTGGTGGTTTATTTTTATAGCAATTCTTAATGCTCAAAATAAATTTCAAAACCAATTATTCTATTAAACATATAAATAAACCCTTAAACACTGTATTTAACGGATTTTATTGTCAAATATTTCAGATATTTTGGTCGTTCCTTCAATTCCTCTCGTCAGATTTTTTTTACTAATTTACTTCATGTATTTTTATTCCTATCAACTACAATCTTTTATACACGTAGATAGCATATAAATCAAATTGGTTGAAATAAAATGTAACATACAGGCGATCCAATTATACGAATTTAAAGTAAAAAAGACCACTAAGTAGCCTTCAGTCAATAAATGCATGTATAAGTAATACAAATATTCTGAAATTTGAAGTATAAAATCATACATATTAAAAACGGTCTCAACTCTTTTGATCTTACATAAATGCAAAATAAGCGGCATTTTGTTTACTGGATGTATGTAGAACTCGACGTCCATGCCAATTATAGACATGTACGTACATTTGTAATTTATTCCAGAAGCAAGTTCAACGAATGATATGCTAACATGTACCTGTATCAATCTCTGTTGATCTGAAATACCCAATACTAAAGCGAGCTCGATAAAATTCTTACTGGTATAATGTAAAATACATTAACTTCTTAGTTATAATGATGTTCCTACAGAATTAAAAATTATTAGATATTAAATATTTAATTCTAGAATATCAATCAAGGCTTGAACGTTTACCAATAAAAATTTGGGACCGCTCAAAAACAATACCATATAAAAAGCAATTTTAAAAAATTGAATATAATAAAATCTTGTTTATTTAAACGATCTAATTACAGTAGTTTTATAAAGAAAATTCATTCGGGTATAAATTTCCACGTTAATCATTGAAATGCCATTGTTAAGTTACCTAAATATGGCAGAAAAGTTCTGCATCGCGTGATCGGGTCATTACCCTACCACATACATACATAGACAGGTGCTTCAAGTCACTCTTCTTTAGATTTGTTCGAAGTCTGATTATATAGTATATTTTACAGTGTGCATTGTAATAGTTGTGTTAGTGGCGTTATAAATCAAACAGTATTAAAGTTAGACTTTTATGAATATATATTTTACAAATGTCAATTCCACACGAAAGAAAAACTTCAAATAATTGATAAATATTAAATAATGTTTTTTACTATGTCAGGAACTGGAAAAACTATATAGCTAAGAAGTAAAAGAAATGAAGGTCAGTGCACATGCGCACCTGTCTTGTAATTAATTTACAACATCAGAGAAATACTCTCCTTGGTTTTCAGTCTAACCACTAACTGCCTCTTTAAACTGGTAGTCGCCTACAAACATTTCTCAATAAAAGGAACCAAATATGGACTATACGTCAAGTAATCCGATTTAGAAAAGTAACACTTGCAGAATTAGTCTTGGACCTTGATTTATTTGTAGAGAAGAATGACATATTCATGAATTATAGCTTTACGTAATTTTTTTAATATGTTACTGAAGGTGGCTGCAATAATTGTAATGTTAAACATTAAAAATAGTGGCGTCTGGGCTTTCAGCTTCTTGAATCATTTGCAATAGATTCACGGCACCGCCTAACGATTTGGCGGAGTATCACCATAGATTCCAATCCTCCCTTCATGGCTATTAAGAACAAGTTTCTTCCTTTATCAAAAATTTGATGACATCATAATGCTCTAATTTTACAAAACTCATTTTTGTTTCAAACTATATTCAATCAAATAAAATTTGGGATACAGGTAGTCCCTGATTGACATTTCAAGCAAAAAAACTGTTATTTGTTTATTTCATAATTAGGTAGATAATTTTTTTGTCTCTTTGTAAATATGAAAAGCAAAATATATCTTATATAACGACAAGATTGTTTCTCAGTGTTAAATGATGGAGATGTTTTGAATTCCAGCAGATACATCATCAGTAAAGAAAGTATTAAATCAAGCTATACAGGGAGCATAAGGAGCATTATTGTAACAGCAGACATATCTTAATATGCGCGACAAAAAACGCCATGTCTAAATTGCATAGTTTTCAAAATATTTGCAATTAAAGTTTTCAGCCCGCTTCTGCTTTTTAACTTGAGATACTGTATTCAACCAGAAATGGTCATTTGGCTATAAATTTCTAACCACTGGCCGAAGCCGATGGAACGCATCGATTTCATAGCACCCTTGATGAATAATTCTCAGTCGATTATTATAAATACTCGATACGTTATTTACCGTTTAAAATAAAAGGTTTTATTTTCTTTCTTAAAGTTTCTAATTCTGCAAGTTTATAATTTCTTTAAAATAAAAGCAAGGTTAGATACCATTATTAAATGTATTATTAAATTTAAACACATTTTTTAAATAACTTTCACTTAACACTGCGTTATATTGCTTTTGATAAATATCTTCATATAGTAATATTTACAATCACTTGTGTTTTGTATAATTTAAATTTTGTGAAATATTTAAAAATCTAAATGCTAAATGTCATAAATTTAACTAATTTGCCTGCAGTATAAAATATCTACACATAAATTATTGTGGATCAAATTTATGTAAATTTCAGATATTTATCAAATACGTTTTATAATAATTAATCTATAAATAACTTATAATTAATAAGCAATAGTGTTAGTAAAAGTAAATTTGAATGATTTTAAAAGAATACGTTGGAATACTTTTTATTAAAATAGCTGGCGACCTTGATTCTAAAAAGTACCTTCATAGTAAATGTAAACTGACACTGTGAAAACAAATACAAAGTAGTATTTATGTTTGCAAGTACGTTTCATGATAAAGCACGTACAGGGCCTTAACCATGGCAGATTTGCACGCGAATATTTACAAATTTTTTTTAATTATATTAAAAATTTTTAAATCTTTGCGTTCACAAAAGGCTGGGTTACACGTGTCTCCAATTATACTTCTTATATCCAGGACACCCTGTATATTGAATAAAATTGGCATACCATAAGTAGAAGATAAATAGATTAAAACGTCTTTGATGTGATTTCTGAAACATCTAAATAACTGATAGAACTAAAAATTGAAGTCACGAAATATTTTAGAACCTAATAAAATTGTTAGTTTAGAGAATGGAGCTTTTCATATACAGTGGTGGAAGAAACTATCAATACATTGTAAAAAAAATTAATTATTTTGGTTATATTATTTGAATAGCGGTAGAAATAAAATTATAATATGTTATTGTAGTTTAACAAGACACTTAGTGTACAATATAGAATTTAAATAAAAAATTTCAGGTAACTACATCATAAAACAATATTTTCCTAATATGTATATGAAAATGAGGAAAAATCATCAATACCCTTCAAAAGTGTCTCTAAAAATCACTTAGAGAATTCATTTATACAGTTATTAGATATTTGAAAATTATTTAAAGCAGTGTAGGAAACTTGCCTAAAACTTAAAACAAAAATTGAAACATGAATCGAAGAAAAAGTGAAAAATCAATTGAAGAAGTACAGAAAGAAATTTGTTAAGAAAAACAGATTCAGTTATGTGTATAAATCATAGTAAAATACAGTGCATCATTTATAAATACAAAAAGAGACAGCAGATAATGCGTACTGATCACAAGTTGACCCTCTTAGGTTCTATGCACACCGGCGCAGAGGAGCGCACAGGATTTTATAAGTTACAAAGTATATTGACCGGATGTACACAGAATACAACGATTATATTTACTTGTGGGTGATGAGTTGTATGATGCGGTGGTGGAATTTATTAGAACATTTCATACCGTTTGTCGTTCATGGAATTTACACTTTGTTTAAGCTGTGTAATTTGAGTACAGATTCATGTGGTTAGGTTGACGTCTAAAATACATATGCACGAATGTTAGTTCACTAACGTATAACAATACAAATACTTAAATATATAACCTAAGAAATTTTAACATGAGTTATAGAGAATTAACGTTTTACATTTATTAATGGGACTATGCCACAAAATGGAAAAGATTAAAATATAATTTTGAAAATAAATAAAAAACCAAGCGGCCTAACTCGATAAAAAAGCGTAAACTCAGCCATTAGACCTAATACAAATGAGCTTTGTGGTTGTCAGAATATGAATTAATTGGTTAGTTTGGAAAAATGTGTGCATTTTATAATAAAATCATATTCAGTTTTTTGTTTTTCTTGACGCGACCTTAATATAAAAACAAATCAATTCATCTAATAAGATTGAATATGGTTACTTTATAGCACATGCAGTTTTCTACAGTCACTTGATCTTTAACGTAAAATCTTGTTATAAAGTATTGAAATTGTTTTGTATTTATTTCTGAGGTTAATTTAGTAGCAGGTGAAGATTACATACCACTGGTGTTGGTAAAAGTGACGTTGGACGCAGGGCAGACTTTAAAAAATTTAAATTGAACACTTCCTGAATTTTTTGTATTTCTCTGTTTTAATTGTACAAATTTAGTAAGTATATACATAATTATTTTTTATACTATTTGTTTCGTTTTAAAATACATCCGGAGTAAATAAATATATGGTTTAACGAATTATTAATATGGCTATGTAAATACCGGGTGCTTCTCAAAAATAGTCAAGTCTCCTAAACATGTTTATTTTTGAAGATGGAAAAATAAAATTTGGGAGACGTATTTAAGCTATAAATCTACATTTCCAGACATAATTAGAATTTTTAAACTATTTCAGGTTTCACTGGAAACGATGACATCTTTCGAATGATAAAAGGGGCACCCTGTATTATTTTGCTAATTTCGATAGCAAATGACATTCTGGATGCAATGACACCTCATTTGTCACTTTTTAACAAACAAAGTCATTTGTTTTTTAATTTCTATTTTTAAAATTAAGGTGCCGTGAACAGAATAAATAGCTTCATTTAGGTCAAGCAGGCTGGGAAAATTTCGATTTTAATCCAAAATCATCGTTATAAAATTTTTATACCCTTTTAAAACTTATAAAAGCGGTTTTTTAAAGTTTACTTGATTTTTCAAATGAAAAGAAGGTGGCTCGTTAGGTTAGTTAAAAAGAGCATTTTCTTACGAAAAATTTGATATCATATACTGTCATGGACATTTAGCAATTTTTGCAAAAATATAATAAACCTTGTTAATAATTAAGCTCAAATGAACTGAGTTGGAAGTGTATTTATTCCTATAAATATCTATAACTGATCCAGCAATTTCTGTTGACAATATGACTATGCTTTTAAGAGAATACCAAAGGCGGCTTAGAATACAATTGCAGTGACTTTGCACTGTTGTTGTCACTACCTGTCAAAAGCATTTCACTATTAACATATTGAGTCTAATCATTTAATAATGGAAGAATTCACGAGACATCAAAAAATTGATACGCTGTTGATTTACGGAGAAGTTGGGGAGAACTCCTACCAAGCAACTAGAATTTACCAACAAAGATTTCCTGAACGTCACCATCCAACGCGTTACTATTTTTCAAAATTAGAATAAAAAATGAGAACTGAGCCTAATGAAAATGAAAAAAAAATTATTGTCGGTGTAGATAAAGAAATTGGTGTATTAGCCTTTGTAGAACAAAATTATACAGGCTCAAGCAGAGAAATCGCCAACGAATGCGATTTAATTTCTTCTTCAGTCTTGAGAATTCTCCACAAACATAAGCACCGAAGCTATAAATACCAACTGCATCAACATCTTCACGTGGATGATTATGGGTGAAGACTAAATTCGGTGGTGCGCGGGCAAAAGGAGGTAATTCCGACTTTTAAGATTGATAAAGTATTGGGAATTATCCCACTTTACTAAATCGGAAAGGATTTCATTAGCAGTTAACCGCTAACACACGTACCCGTTTCTAGGTTTTAAATACTACAAACGACTTAATTCCTTATTCACATCTACAGGTAACTGCATCTTCTACTTATTGACATAATCCAATTTTCGACATTTTATGAATTAACCCCTTTTGCCCGTGTATCCGCGAATTATTGTAATTCGTATTTATAAAAATTTCGGGCAGAAGCAAATTTTCCATTTAAAATAATTTATTCTGATAAGAATAATAAAAGATACTGGTCGAAAGATTATTTACGTTTGATGGAGGAGGGAAATTTTCAAGTACTTTTGGGATTTAATTGTTGACTGGTTGTTATTGGGGAAAGAATACTGGGTCCCATAATTTTTGGAGGTCATTTAACTGGGGAATATTACTTAAACTTTCTACAAAACGAAATCGAGGAGCTGATTGATCATTTACCCCTGGCAAATTATCCTGATATTTTCTTCTAATAAGATGGGGCACCACCTCATAATGTCAGAACAGTTACTTATTATTTGGCTGCTCGATATAATGAACAGTCGATTGATAGTAACAGACATGTTCAATGGCCTGTAAGCTATAGTCTTTTTTTATTATTGCTCTTAAGCCTACACTTTCTTTTTCTTACTTTATTAGGTCGCCAGAGCTAACGCCATTAGTTCTTTCTACACGGGGCACTGTAAAAGTGATTTGTATGATATACCATCAGCCACTCAAGAAGAACTTGTGGCAAAAGTAAGAGCATCAATTGCAATATCGCTCGAGAAATTAGGAAATGTTGTACGAGTAACTGCAGAGATAATACGACTTAGTCAGCATCAACAAGGATACCATTTTGAACGTTTGGAATCATAATTTTTAATTATTTCAAATTTCAAATCAATTTGTGTTATATTATTTTGTGTTTTAGAATTATAAATAAAAATTAGAAAAATATGACATTTGGTAGGTGACAAATGAGGTGTCATTGTATTCAAATTGTCATTTGCTATCGAAATTAGTAAAATAGTACAGTTTATCCCTTTTATAATTCGTAAGATGTAACCATTTCCGACTAAACCGGAAGTAATTTAAAAATTCTAATTAGGTCTAAAAATGTAGATTTATACTTTAAATACACTCCCCAAATTTCATTTCTCGATCTTCAAAAATAAACATGTTTAGGAGAGTGAACCACATTTAAGAAGTACCCAGTATAGTTAATAAAAGATATGGAAAATAAAAACAGGAATAATTTTGCTTTGTCTCTAAAAGATCTGCAAAATGAATGTAATCTTATTGTGGCTCTAATTCAACTTCCAGAGGCTATATAATGAATATTGCCTTTTGTTTAGAAATCCATTCTGGTAATGATTTGTTGAGAGGGATGCAGGTCGCTTTTCTCGTTCTCGTTTGTAGTCGTTGCAATCGATTTAAATTTGAAAGTCGTATTTCACTTTTGACGCTTAAGCGTACATAAACATAATATTAATGTGCATCAAAATAAAAAAGAGGGCTTAGAGTGCACTTATAGCTTCTCTTGTACTATTAAATAATTAAGCAAAATAGAATATACAAATGCTCTAAATGTAATAACACACATTGGGAACTTATAATTACACCAACTATTAAGTAAATGTTTTAGTGAGGTAATGATTTAGTCATTAGTTTGCGTCAAACTTCAATTTGAGGAAAGGAACTTTGTGATGATTGCATTAAAAAGTCATCTTGTTGCTAATCATGAAAATGAGTATAGTGTAGTGTAACTAAAATTACTTACACAATTTTAAAGTTCAAATTGTTGGAACCAAAAATCTTAATCCAAAAATTCTGAAAAAATTGACTAATTGATAATATCGATAAGGAAGAGATTATATGATATATATATATATATATATATATATATATATATATATATATATATATATATA
>JAHWXV010392394.1:0-14075 GCA_024586415.1 Phrixothrix hirtus | reverse complement strand
AAACATGTCGAAAACAAGTTGGTGAAGTTTCTTTTTGAACAACACAAATAGCATATGACATTATAAAAAATGCATAAGTAGTGTTTCGTACCCCGTTGTAAAAATAAATATATTTTCAAAATCCTACATGTTATAAATTTGATCGTAGATCCAACAGTAGCCAAGGGAGCCTTTTTCAATAACACGTAACGTAGGAGCCACATTAATAATGCTAACGCTTGCTTACAGGCTACCGAATTGCAGTAACTTTTATATGTGCCATTATCGTTATCATATTAATTAACATAAATTACCAGATGATGCTGCACAATCGTAACACTGAACATTTTCTACGATTTCATCGATTTCATTTATTGTTAGTGACACCATATATTATTGTTGTACTAATAACTCGCCCGACGAAGACTCGACCGCTCCTAGTGGTGTGTTACCTTTTTTCTTAGTGGATTGCATTCTATTTCTATTACAATTGAATTAACGAACACTAGTCAATTACTAATCTTACAAAACTTTATTGTTGACATACATTTTAAATACATAAAATTTGTATGAAATTTGTGTCAAAACAATATACGCTGGTTTTTATTCTACAGAGTCTCTACATTTCTTTCTTTGTTATGGCAACCAGCCACCCATCCTTGCAAAATTGGGCAGTAACTAACTTGAAACATTTATGGATATTGTAAAGCAGGGCATACAATTTATATACACTGTGTTAAACAAAAACCGAAGAAGGTTAGTACTGAACAATTGTTCCATTTAATTCATACATATCCTATAGCATTATCACCATAGGACTGTCTTGATGATCTAAAAAATAAATAATAATTACCTAAAATAATCAGTTAGACTTTTAAAAAGCAATTTTGCAGTATTTAACTAATTTGTTGTAAGCAACTGTATTCATTTATTTACGGTTGTACCTTCGCATCTTTAATTTCTGCCAAGTTGAACCGATAACCTTTTTTAAGAAATTCTCCTAGTATAACAATATCCACCCTGAGAAACTTGTTGGGTATAGCCTTCATTTATCCCCTTTATAGTACTAAATGGCTTAATAAACTGTTCCTGAACGATTACTAACGTTAAAGCTAGTTTTACAAAATAGTGGATCTGATTTGTATAACGTCGAATATGTTGGATATTGTGATGATACATAATAGGTTTTTACGATAATTAAACCGCTTCACACCGATCCAGTATTCCTTCTATATCTTTCATTAATAGTTTTTATGATACAACGGATATAAAAGATTTCTACCGGTGTGGAACGGTTTAATTATCGTAAAGGCCTATAAAGAAATAACGGGTGCGTTTCTATCTACTGGATCGGGACGTTACGACCAATAGTGTTATGTTCTTGACACTAGCATTGAATTCGTAAATATTTCAAATTTTTGAAGTACTTTAAACAACTTTCTGATTATTTTTGAATGTTTTATTATTTAAAACAAATTTATGTGACGGTTTACTTTCATTGCTACCAAAAAAATAAATCATTTTCTGATATATGAAACCACCCAATCCCACCAAACGGCAACGATGATCTCGACTCAGGTGTGGGGTTGATAAAATTTATAAAACCAATAAGAAAAACAAAACTAGTTATCTCAGTTTATATTAAACGCTGATTGCGTGTCTTTTGCAAACAAGATATATGAGAGCTAGCGTGTTTAAATAGTTAAAATACCATTATAAGCATGAAATTTGCAATAGAATTCCTCTAACATCATTTTCTTAATAACAATAACAAGTACACAGCTAAAAACGCAAATTATTTTAACTGAAGCTATGAGGAAATCACAGGTACACGGTTAAGGGATGCTAACTATGCTGGTGGCAAAGTTATAGCTTAAATCTTTAATAGTGTGTTAGACCACACAATTGTCTACACACACCCTAACTCGCCGTGGCATGAAATCCAGCAGGCGATTTATCGTTTGAGCAAGTTTCAATCCATGCAGAAGAGCTTGTAGTGTCTGCAGTGTTACCTAGGTTCCTCAATCTCTTCCCCGTCATATTACATATCCATTAACGAAAGTAAGCCTGAAGATTTAGGTTGCCATGGCATCACGTTAACGTTACCTACTTAAAAAGCCATACAGAAGCTCTTGCTATATGGGTTTGGGCACTATCCTGTTGCAAAAATAGGTTTTACGTCTACTATAAGAATGGAACGACATGGGGTTCTACGATTTCGTCAGTATACCGCTGAGCTGGCAAAGCTCCTGAGATGAATATCAACAGAGATCTTGTCCCTTAAGCAGTAAAACTCAATGGCAAGACTGCTGAAGTTCGGCGCACATGACTTTCAATAAGGAACTGGGGATCACCCTCATTTCTCCAAGTCTTCTTTTAACCCGCATGTGACCGTCGTGCATTCCAAAAAAAAAACCGAGATTCGTCACTGGAAATTACTCCGCGTCACTCCAAACGCTGCAGTTGCAGTTGAGAATATGAGCAACAATTGATTTTGTAGAAGAAAATCGGCCCCTTACTGCCATTAATCACAGTTGTGATCCTAGAATCGCATTTGTCCGAATTTTAACATTAGCTACTCTTTTGGGTTGTTCTTCGCTTTTCCTAAATTATAGCTGATAACATCACGTCACAGTAGTTTGGTTTTGAATAAGAATATTCACAATTTCTCTAAAGGAAAAACCTGCTTACGCAGACCAACAATTCGTTCTCTATCAAATTTTCTCAATTGACGATAATTTCCGCGTTATCGGAGTGTAAGAATAATAATTATGACTAATTTTTAACACCTTCGAAACGTTTCAAAACGGATACATTGCAATTAAAAAGACATTAACTAATGATTAAATGAACTGCAAATAGTGTCAAACGTAAAATTGTTTCACGTTGACTTGATCCCAAAATTTAAACAGTTATTCTTAATTCGTCGCGTAACATTTATACCAAATTCAGTTGAAAAGTTCGCAACTCTTATTGGTGTTACATTTTCAATGTCATGTAGTATAAATCAAGGCTCTGCCTGTAAGAATGTACAACATACAAACAATTCTAAAACTATTCTGTGCAAAAGGAAATGCAAGGGCTTACATAGACAGACAATTTAAAAGAAATATGTATTTTGCTATAATCATCCTTGACGTAGCTAAATCAAGTTCGTCTTTTCTATAAACACATCTTCTTTCTGTGTCAGTTTGTCATGCGAATTAAAAGTATCAATGGCTTCAAATATCCATCACTTTACAATGAGTTATTTTTAACCTGCAGCAGTAATTCGGCGTTATCTAAAATGTATCGTGGTTCTGTAGTTTTAAAATTACCCTCAATAGAGAAACACTATCCAGAGGCTGTTTCTCTTCATTTAAGGAAAATATTCGACCCCGAAATAGACTATCTTTCTTTCTTAGAACATATACTATGAAATTTAGCAGCAACCCTTTTATTCCTAAGTACATAGGTTTCCTCATTCATATGCCATTCTAGCTATATCAGTACTATATCAGTACCTTGTTCGCATTGGTAAGGGTGGCATAGACCACTTCAGTCACAGACTGAAACATCCATTAGTGCGACGTTTAGATAAAGTTTATTTTATAACTTGCTATACGCATGTACTAAAGCTAAATTATCCTTTTTCTTTAGTCAGCATCTCGTGCAAGACAAATTAGCACGTCTTCAAGATTTTCTTAGTGACAAATATAGTGTTGACGAAGACGATGCTGGGGTTAACCATATTAAAAAAAGTTAACGTAATTCGTAGAGTGAGGAAGCATATTAGGAGACTCTTCCGATTTATCATGACCTCACTTCTACAGTAAAAACAATTGAAAATGGCATAAACGCTGTTAGTGCAAATAAAATTTATACATCTCAACAACAAATGGCCCATCGATAAACTGCAATGGCTCCGTTGTTTCTGAAATATTAGCATTCAAAGTAAACGCCAGAATTAAATACTTTGATAATAATATAGTAGACCGTGTTCTAATTAATGATGGAAAATAATTAATTGAGCCAATAAGAAATTTTAATCTGAACATGGCAATGCTATGTTGTGCAAAACTCAAAAAAGAAGCAAATATAATATGGCAACTCAAAGTTGCTTTGACTTTACGTAAGCCTGAACGACTATACAATGTTTGGAGGGTTGTAATGCTACCAATACCTTTCCTGTGAAACATCGGATTACAGTTATGGCATGGTAGCGATAATAATGCTGCTTGCAATACGAGTTAGTGATGAGTCGAAAACAGAGAAGGCTTAAAACTTCTTTAAGTTTAAGGAATCATTAAAATTAGAAAGGCCTTAAATACATAAATTCTAAATCCTAAATTAGTAGTAAGATCTTTCTCGAATGTGGGATGTTTTTCCAAATTTACTGCGTTTGTAGAAGTGTCAAACCTTTTTTAGTACTAAGTATAATATTCGCTGTTATTTTAACTAGAATTTATACTACTTCTATTTTACTTTGCTTCACAAAATGCATATCTTTAAAAGGGCTCTGATGAGATTCAAAGGATTGAATTATGGTCTATAGATTCATCAGGGTTTGATGGAAACTACACCGTTATCTATGTTTCATTATATAAGATGTGATAGTGTTTGTGATTCTGTCCGATTATAAGAGCTTTAAGCCTTTCCTATATTTCAGATAAACTGCAATTCTTTACCTATATTTCATTACAGTTTCTACTATACTAATCATAGATTTCTTCTGGTTGTCCGAAGTTTTTCAAAATGCATCACATAACAATTTTATACCATTCTTTCTTGACTCATATCAAAAAGAATTACTTAACAACTCTGGTACAATAATAACAGCAAAGTCATGACGGACGTGAAAGCAAGGCTTCAGAAAGTTCCAAATTCGTTAAAATATAAACATTCGTCGTATTAGGAATGTTATGTTTATTTGTACAATCAGCACTTAAATTTTAATTCTGAACGTTATTCGATTTGTTCATCTAGTTTATACCGTAGCTTCTCCATTTTACTTAAAATGAATTATTTTATAAGCTAGTTTACCAAATTTTTTAAAATTTTTAATTTCTTTAAGAGTTATAATTTATTGAACTTTGTTCGGTTATTTACAAATCTATTGAGGCAGTTTAATATAACCAGCAATTTATGTGCAAAGTGAAAGTAAGTAAGCGGATATGTTTACTAAGCACTGAATTCATTAATATTTTACTCTAAGCTCTATTTCTAAATATCATTAGTCAAACCTAACGGGCTGCTTCAATGCACATAAATAAATATCCGATTGGAAATTGTCAAATTTGAGGGCTGCCATAAAGTTTTTTATGAACAATAAAATTCGATATCGTTGTTATTCATACATGTCATAAAAACGTTTGCTTTATAAAAGAATGATGCTAGCGGCGCGACATATTTATTCTAAAGTTTCATAATGTTAGGTACCATGCACTGTAATTACATATATTAATACAATTATAACTTGCATTTTGATAAATACTGCATCAAAGTTTAGAATATAATCATCCCAAATTTTTGTCAATTACTGTACTTAATGAAAGTCTGTTCGTTTGTAACCACAGTAAAATCTTCGATATTCCTTCTTACGTGTAAAGTAATAGAATCATTAACATAATTTCCACAACCATTTCTCTAGTATGTTAACAAAATAGAGTAACTTATAAAAAACTGACAATTTTAGCGTATAACTTGTATTCATAAAATTTGAAAGGTTTACTAAATCCTAAAAACTGCCATATTAATTTATTAAATGCCCTAATTAAAATGTTCTAGCTTCTCAGTTTAGAAACTGGTAAAATCCGTAAGATATACTCTACATAAGTTATATGAGTTCTGTTCAATTCATCTATTTCAGTCATTCTTTAGTTTTGCACTTATATAAAAAAAATTATTAAATATTATTAGGACCATTCGTTTATGACAGTTATGGCATATTGTTTCTCCTTAGACTTTTAGAAAACAGGCTATAAATATGAGCTGAATTCGGTAAAATAAAACTAGATGAGGGCGCTATTAAAAAAACCATTTTCAAACCTCTCTGTTTTAGTGGAGTACCTAGTTTGTATAAAAATATTTTCTTGGTAGCTACTATAAAGTTTGTTCGAAAGTTTTTACTTCAGTTTCAAGACACTGGACTTCCTATAACTAAACACTTAGTAAATCTGCTAGGCTTGCTAGAACTGCAGTTCATATATTTCAGTACAAACATAATACGTAACGCACAGAACCCTTTATAGAACAAAACAGTTACATCGTCAATAATGCAGTAAGCATTCCACGCTAATTGACTTAAATTAAACTACTATAACACGGAATAGACATGAGGAAGGACTGAGTTATTAACAACACTGTCCAGCACTGACAGATTTCATTTTACTTTCTTCTTCTGACAGCTGTCTTTATTGTGCATGCGTTTGCAATTAGAACTCAATACTTGAATGTCAAAATGTAGAAGTAGACATTTTAGTAATATTGTATAACACTGATATCATTCGTCTTGTTTGGTGCAATGAATTACACCATGAGCAAAAGTACTTCAACATGATCATTAGTAAGATCACCGATATAAAAATAACTCAGCGGCAAAAGTTAAGGATACACGAAAAAGAACGTACATACATATAAAATATTTTCTTGACTTTTTTATTATATCGAAAACACGGTTATCTATGAAAGCATTTGTTAAAAAACTCAATCAAAATCTGTGTTTGGTGTTAATGTTATTCGACCTAAGTTGTCAAAGTGTTCATTTAATTTAAATTTTGAGCGTTCACTATTGCCCAGTAGCTTAAGTTGACTTTTACTTTTTCCAATTTAATCTTTTAAACAAAATGCCCAGACACCATTTAACTCTTCCACGTGCCAATCAGGCAATAGGTCCTTTGGAATCTTGGTGTACCCTGCTGGAAGTTTCGCAAAGTGTGATAAGTAGGCTAGCTAAACGGTATTCTGAAACTGGATCTGGTGAGAAACGTCCTAGAACAGGTCGCCCAAGAGTTACCAATTAGGCAATATTAGGGAATGCTTCAAAGAGCGTTGGAAAACCATGTTCCCACTCCTGCAACTGTGAGAGAACTAAGGCATGTGTTATCATTTCTTTGGGATAATCTTGAACAAGAGAAAATTGATAGTTTAACCTTAAGTATGCCCAGATGTTGTAAAGAGGCGATGCAACAAAACGGTGGTCATACACATTATTAGGCTTAGGTTATTCCTAAACTTGAATTGTTGTTGATTGTTATTTGCTACAGTTAAATTGATTTTCTTGTTATTTTGTAATCATCATTGAGTTATAATAAGGTATTTCCTTACGTCAATGCATTAATATGGCAATTATCAGAAACACGAGCATATCATTTGTTAATAATATCGAATTTAACGTTCTTTTGAATATCCTTAACTTAAACTAATCTAAATAAACGTGAAACTCTATTTTCTTTCTTTAGAATGCACTAGATCACCTTCTTGGACTAAACCGGTAGTTATTTGACAGTTAGGTAACTAAGCTGCACTTTTGAGAAAAAACTGCTCATTTTAATGTCATTTACTGGTTAGAAATTAAGATAAATCAAGAAATTCAGAACTCTAAAGTTGTTTTATTAAGACTATTCTAGCGGCTCAAAGGCGGTTTGAGACTGTCGCCTCAAGCCTCGTTTTGTTTCAATGGAAAATGTATAGAATCAACCATTTATGAGAGATTTATCATTTTTTTACCTCTCCAATATAAAATTACAGTTGAATGTAGGCTAACTTTGCCACAGTACAAAAGAGCAGTACGGACCTTCTTGGGATAATAAAATAATGAGTAGGAAATTTACGACGCTGCATGGTCGGCTAAGAAGAGAGAGCAAGTCTACTTTTACAGGAAATTCATTTGACGCGCTTATGTAGTAGATTGCGGTAAGTATGTTGAAATTGCGGAGATCGCCATTGAATTTGAGAATAGACTGCTGGAAATGGGCAAAACTGAGGAATTGAGGCAAGTATTCATTGTTAATCAACATACTTATGCAATAAATTCAGTCATGCCACTGAAGTGAAGTTTTAATTACTCATAATTTCAGATCGTGAAAATATGGTACTTTTTATTATTATTAAATATAACTTAAAACTAATTGTAATCAACAAAGCGAAATTGTAAATTACATGTAGATGCAATGCATCAACATAATTTTGAACATATAAATATAGAGACAATTTGTACTTTAGACATTAATCTATATAATTACAATTTTATACAATAATTCATCGTTTAAAGTAAATGGATACTGCTAACTTATCTTTCTAAGCAAAAGTAGAAAAAGTAGTCACAAATTATTATAAACAAACTGAACAGGATCCTAAATTGAGTTACATATTTACACGAATTAAATTAATTCCTTATAAAATCGTCAAAATCTTCAACACTTATAAAGTACAAAATTTATTAATAAAATTTAATTTTGAAAAATATGACAAAATAAATTATTAAATAAATAACGATAAATTGATGCATTATATGAGATTCCCAGACGAAAGGATGCAACAAAGTGAAGCCGAACCTATTGTGTAAATCGGCAGATAACATAATCTGAAGACGGGTTTAGACTAGAATCTTGGTTCATACCGGCTAAGAATATAGCCTTATAACTAGTACTATTCCGAGATGAATAACCAAACTATTATCGAATCTCTCACAACCAAGTTAACTAAATCGAAACCCATTGATTTATACGAATATAAAATAGCTGTTGTGGCAAGCAATCAATATGTTTAAAATTTAAGTCAAAGTGTATCGACCGACTTACAATTGCTTTGTTATTTCAGAGATAGTAAACAAGATTAAAGAACTTTTATAGGTCACATTACTACATGCAAATCTTAATCAACAATTCCGTATTTTTATATGAAAACCAAATTACAGTAGTACGTATTTATTATCGTTGCATTCACAATTCTTTTAATTGGTGGACAGGAATATATTTAGAGCAAATTATTTCATTTAAATTTTCAAAATTTAAAAATGGCTTTTAAAAATGTTATAAGAAAACTATACTTTACAGGTCATAAGGTACCGGTTCGTGTGATGTCACTTATTTTTGGGCCATTCTGTACTTTAACACCCCTGAACTTACAAACTAGTATTACTGGGGTAAACTTAATTTTAAGAATTGTACATGCCATAATAGTGGAGATCCAAAGTGTACTAACCCGCTAAATCTACAATTTGGGAAAGGACTGTAGTATAACAAGAGTTTATTTATGTACCTTAAGTTATCAGAATGCGTAATTTGAAATATTTAGAAATCAATGCGAAATTTATATGCACTTATATGGAATTAATTTTAATATACCACCATCCACCACAATGCACTTGCTTCGAAAGCCTTACTCCGAAATATCATGTTTGGCCGGGTGGGGGGGGGGGTTATATAAAATAGCATTATTAATTCTAAGCTATGAACAAAGAATGTTTCCTTAAATGATTAAAATACATTTTATTTATAGTGTACCCATTCTTGTCATCAAAGTGAAGCAGTTGGAAATATGACTTTCAAATATTTAAGAAATTATTATATTTAATAAATACAAAGACAGAGAGGTTTCAAATATTTGACTTTTTCCAACGTAATTGAAATTAACTGAAAGTAAATTTATTTGCATGGCGTTTTTGAATTATCCATTTAAAAAAACGTTGACATCGAATAAAAATACAAGCACGTTTAGAATATCTAGTTGTACAAGTTAGTAATAATCTCGCAACGAAGATAAGTAGCTTGCCCGTTTGTAAAATATCCGGTTGTTTCTGTTAATATTCCAAACTTCGATATTGTTTGCATGGAACTGAACTATTACCTCAGTAACTTCTTTGAAAATTTATACCTTCTGATTTATTGACTGATACGACAATGGAACATGCACAGATTTGCATAGACTAACCATATATTGCTAACGGAAGCATAGATTCTACTACCAAATTCAGAAGTCATTGTTACGTATAACATAAATGTCACTAATCAATCAAAGTATAATTTAGTTTCTCATGATATGAGATGTTAGGAATATATTTCTAGCTAATCGGAAAAAGCTTCACGTTTCCAGATGGATTGCGTTGTTATTATCCTATTAGTGCTTTTAACAATTAGATCATCTTTTAATACCCTGAGTGATGTAATGGCATTGTCGCCACTAATTCAACCTACTTTTACATCACTAAACTCACAAAACGATAAAGTAAGAGAAAGAAAGGAATACATAGCATTTTATTATTTCTTTATTCATTAGACCTTTAGTTCGTTATTATTTTCACATTACACCCTACTTATACTATGACAACTTTTATACTAGATAATTTTAGTGCAAACTGGCTGTTTCTCTACCTTTGTACGTGATGTTAGAGAATCCAGAACATTGTACTTAATATTGGTTTACATTGCTTCGAAATTTATTCAAAAATAAATAACCAAAAAATTTCCAATATAGACTGATATAAAACTACATACGCAAAGAGGTTGATGATAGCAAAAATATTGTTGAATTCCTGGAGAATTAATCCAATTCAAGTAAAATTCGACACCACAAAAATTAAATAAATTTATACTTCTTTTTTCTAAAAACTGTGAAGCTTAAATGGTATATAATGATATTTCAAACCTAACCCAAAGAGTTTCCTAACTAATAAGAAAAGAATATATTGGAAAATAATAAAGTAAAATAAAGTAAGTAAGTAAGTAAAGTAAAGTAAAGTAAAGAAATAATAGAATGGGTGTAATGGTTACATCCGCGAAACTAGAATAAAAATTTCAAAGTTAGTGAAATAAACTAGAGTTGGGATGTGCCATGAGGAATCCGTGCCAATAAAGGAGTTCTTTCAGAAGAGTTTTACAATTATAAAAATAAAATACTTGAAAAATGTACCGTAAAGTAAATTACCTGTAAGCTCTAGGCATCGCACGAAAAATTATACAGTGTTAATAAGGCGCTCGCGAACTAAACTAGCAGATTCAGAGGTTCCAAGCTGAACACGGACCAAGATCAAGTTGAAATGCAGACACCTGGTTTGTCAAAGAAACCAGGAAAGGGAGATGACAAAATTAATAAAAAACCTAGAATACAAAAATCTGACATCTTTCTCGTAAAGTGCTATCATATAGTGCATATACACTACTAACGCCAGCGGAAAGTTCAAAGTTATTTTCGTAATGTGAATCAAACAGCTAACTAGATCAAATACGCACATAGAACATATAGATAAAAAATCCACAGTGACGTCATATACAGCGTAAAGTCAAATAAGCCAATTACGAACACGAAAGTAATTAAATTAATCATAGTCCGGGAGCATAACTGAGTCACGAAACGTGAATCCTAAAAACGGTCCGAAGCAAGGGAAACCAAGTGCCAAAGTGACACTATGCGTCAGAGTCAAGTTACTGCTAGAAAGGAACACCGAAGTTAGGTGTAGTCAGATAGCTCGAGGCTTAGCACAACTAAATTTAAAACTGCAACTAACAACCAAATTGCAATAATTATATTATCAACATCAAAATAAAGTAAGTGAAAATATATTACAAGAAATAACATTAAATTAACAGACAATTTAAATTCCTAAAAGATCTGTTTTACATTTTGAACTTGAATTCAAATTTATAACACCGGATTAAGATATCAGACCGAACTAATCATTGGACCCTATTCGTTTACATTTTATTCAACTGGAAACTGAGGTGTTTTCTCAAAAGATATTGTTGGCGTTTGTAGATTGTTAGATTAAAATTTGTGTGCATAAATTTGTATTTTACATATTAATTCTTTGTTTTCACAATACATGTATTTATGATAACTAATTTATTCAATTATTGAATTCGAAATTATCGTTTGATGAGGACCTAGATAATAAATAAAATTAACAACGTATTTATATTTAATCTTTCAGGTAAAACTATCAGAACCATAGAACTATTGATCTGCAAAAAAGGCTTTCGCATAACAAATCCTATAAAATTACGTTGGTTACTTTAGTTATTGAAGGTATTGGGTTATATTAACGACATCATTGTTGAAATGCTAGTATCCTTATTTGTTATTAATCGCTAAAAGACATAAATTGAGACTAATACATGACTACCGCTTTTTGAAAGTGTTGGTAAAACTTTAAATATAGCAATTTCTTCATCTATATTAAACACGCGCTATAATATCAAAAATCCTGTATGTCTCAACGATAGGTGACCGTCGTTAACCAGTGATTTAGAAATAAGCAATAGAGTTATATATATAGCATTTTTTATTGTGTAGGGTTCGAAAAATGATTCTTTAAATGACCAGTGATAGCCCCACTAACATTCAGTCTCAATGTTAAGGCTTGCTGTGTCAAAACGGGGACAGAACTTCATTCTCCAAGCCCACTTTTCAATTAAATAATATGTCACTGTGCAATAGTGACATTCAGCTTCTCTTAGTCTGAAAGATTTCAATTGCTATGTTATATGACTATCGTGGTATCCTACGTATAAAAAAATGTGCAAGAACAAATTTGTGACATCAGTTTGGAATTTTAGGTATACAATCTATTATGAGCAGGACACCCCTTATCGATATTTTAGTGATCAATCTTGTAACCAATTTTTTGAGTGCCACGTTATAAGAAGTATGTAAATTACTCAAATACCACTTTACAGTGCCCTATGTCTTGCTAACAAAATTAGAATGTCACTTGACATTAACAATTAAAGCCGAACAATCAATATGAAACGCCACCCCTCAAACAATTTTGAACGCACAGTAGTGCATTTGAAGACACTTCGTTATGGATTTATGACGTAACCTATGAGGGAATATATGTATTCTCTAATTGCCAAATCTTTGCAAAAGTAATTTTGTTATATATTTCCATTAATCTCGTTACAAATTTTAAAAGAAAATGAATTCTATTAATTTATGTTAAAAATTTGGAATCTCCGTTTATTAACAAAACATTTTGTAGCAAGCAGCATGAAGCAATGAAACAGTAAGCAACAATCAATATGTTTAAAAATTAAATATTAAAGTGTAACGACTTACTTAAAATCCCTTTAAGTTGTTTCAAAGGAACTAAACAAATCCAAAGAACGTTTATACTTCTAAAAATACGCCCTAAGCAATTATTATGTAGTAGTTTTGCTGTAATTTATATTATAATTCCAATATATAGTAACTGTATTGAGAAAATAATCTATTGCAACGTTTAAAATGATTATGTAATCGAGCCTAAAGAAATAACTTATGAAAATACCATTTGGGGTCACTTATTATAGAGGCTGACGAATTGCTGAACGCCGAATTATCGATATTGTATCATATATGTATAGGATGAATATGTAATTTTAAGCCAGGGTATTGTAATTTGGAACATCGTGTTGTACATATAAACATTGTGTATCCAGTAATTTTTATTTAATTCAGATTAAAGTAGTAAGGTGGCCATGTAATGTTATTCTATTTAATCTGTTAAACTGTTTAATAGATGTATTCCTTAAATTTTAAACTTTTATTACAATTTAAGATATCTATGGAAGTACAAGTCTCAGGACATCGTGTGTAATAGTAACAGTAAAATCAGTGTACACATACTATAGTTGTAGCTAATTGTGGCTATTAACAGTTTTAGGGGAAAGAGATGAAGTTATGTTCAGGCTTTAGCTGAAATCAACTTTCCCTCGCGCCCTTGGCAAAGAGAATGTTCTTGATTTTGGCGTGTATAAGATTTCAGAACTGGGTAATTCTTTTATCACAATCTTTTACTTTCAGGTTAGAAACTGACGCCCTTAAACTGTTAGCGTATCTGAAGCATCTTCTGTTGAAAACTTATTTAAAATTGGCAACAACATTCGTGCAGTTATTTGTACGCTCTGATGTGAACACCAATTACCTTCTCAAATTTCAGTGTTTAAGAGTTATTCAAGCGAATGTGTGATATATAACTTACATAAAGAAGGCGATGAAGCTCCTGCGGTTTTGTTACATTTTATTACAAATTATTTAAGTAAAGAGGTGAAATACGCATAAAGCGGTTGTGATAACGTTGTATGTTATATATTGTTCCATTTCCTGTCGAGCACATTTTTATTTAAATATAATTAAAG